>CM019064.1:422319517-422556171 GCA_009667805.1 Leptobrachium leishanense | reverse complement strand
AACCCCTACTTGTGCCACTGTGACAGGTTTCCTCGAAACCGTGGTGAGGCAGAAGGGTCTGCGGATTGGGAACCGAGAAGGTGACTGGCTGCAGGGCTCAGGCGGTGCTGGAGGAGAGGGACGAATGGCACGCACTGAGCATGTGGCAGAGTGAGAGGTGCTTTGCGCGCGCCTCTCCAACGGCTAGGAACAGCTCCTCCCCCGCGCGCATGCAGGTGTTTTCCATCTGTCTCTGCGCATACGGCTTCTGTTGGATGCGCGCGCAGCCAACAGAAACCAGATGTGCGGCGATGGACAAACGATTTTATAGTTATAGATTATGTGACTTGTCTGTGCTTTCCCGTTGTAAAGCGCTACAGAATATGTTGGCGCTGTATAAGTACTTTTAACTACTAATCATAGATAGTCAATTATTTCCTTGCTCCTGTCCTATAAGCCACGGACCCTTGAAGGCCTATCTATTTATGTTAACTTACCTTTCCCATTAGGTAAAACGCAGCTAGGCTGGCTATATACAGAGTTTCTTTATATGTTTGTCATGTTTGTGTTACCACCTCTAGTGTGACTTCTTATCTTTGATACTAAGTAAAAGTTACATTTTAACTCCTTACGAATCTATAGAGACCCCCAGTGTATGCTGTATTCTTTCTCGTTTCCTCTTCAGGGTTACCCCTGTACCAAGGCCGCTGGGCTCATTGTTCTACATAGATTTCTCTCCTATGCTTTTCTCTGCTCAGTTTTATTGAACATCATTAGGAGATACAATGTTCCTTTCTATAGATTGACACATACAGGGTTATTCAAAGAGATCCGAATTGCTTGAGAAAGGTAACCGAACGCCGAAAATCAGCATTCGGTTACCTTTCTTGGCCATTCGGCTATCCAGAGAGCAGGCAATTCACCAAATCATGGCGAATTGCCTGCACGTTCGGTGCCTGTTCGGTGCCTGTTCGAGGACAGTGAAATCCCCATGAAAAAGCACTGCTTTGGCTATTCAGAGAACACAAACCAGCAGTGAAAGGGTCCCCTAATGTCCTGCCATTCGGTGGTTTAATTCGGCAAGTTTATTCAGGAGAATCCCACAGGTTTCAATGTTAAAAATATTCCCGTTTTAATTCAATATCTAATAAACCGTTCATTATAAAATTCTGCAGTAAAGAGTCTCTTTATTTATAGATTTTTTAGGATATTTTAAGCATTTTTCCGATTTATTTTTTTTTACTTATTTTTTCTCTAACAGCCCTTTTTATTATCATTCCCTGGACCTCATATATAAATTTCAGACATTTTCGCTCAGTAGTTTCTTTGCAAACAGCGTTTCACTTTTCAATCATTCATGCAAACTGTTTTCCTAATTTATTCACTTCACTCTGTCGGCGGTCTCGGCTTTCTCGGCTTTCTCCGGCGGCTTCGCTGCGGGTGATCGGCTCCTGCGCGGGTTTTTCCGTGGTTTTCGGCAGGTTAATCCAGATGTTTTTGAGGGTTTTCGGCGTGCATTCGCTGGGTTTTGCGGTTTGTTTTCGTCGGGTTTGCGGCGACCTTTCTCTGCAATTCTGGGACCATGTGGTGCTTGATGAATACACCGCAGGGTCACCGAAATGGGATCGGCAAAAGGAACCGAATTGAAGAGAACGAAAAGTCACCGAACGTGCGGTGACTTTTCAAATCTCTTTGAATTACCCTGATAGACAGGCAGATGGACATACAGACAAATTGATGTGGATACAGAAATATCTACAAATAGGGAGAAAGCAGAATGATTGGACTGAATGTAAAAAAAGAGTCTCAGGTCTAGCTATGTGCTGTTGTGTCAAGCATCTTACGGTCCATGAACATCATATTGTATAATCTTTATCTATAGATTATATCCATGCAAAATAATTATATTTAAAAAAATTGCACATAGTATATATGAGAATGCGCATTTTCATGATAAAGATTCCAAGAGACAAATAAGAGCAGCATAAAATAACAATCCAGAGATAGCAAAGAGGGTCTGTTTGTAAGCATAATCAGCCTCTGACATCACAACTGTGGTTATTGTTCAGTTTCCTGTCGCTTTACCAGTATAAACCTGCAACATACGCGCAATTGTTTTTCATAAATCGCACAGGCGGATGCTCACAACAATTTTGAATCATAGATTAATTCTGGAAATGCAAGAACCAACTTCCTATTGCAACATTTTCTAATATAAACAAAACATTATCTGTGAAATGTCACATCTCTGCATCTATGGAATCCAGTGATTGGTGGGATACGGCAGGATAACATGTTTTGTATTATTTATACAGAAATTAATACAGAAATGTTTTATTTGCTAAATGGTGACTGATGATGAACTGGAAACCAATATGCAAATAAAAAAAGAATAAAACATGTCACCTAGGACAGCCGAGGGGCTAAAACAGTTTGAACAGTTGGGACTCGCTGTCTAAAACACGGATTCCCAGCTGATTCAGCACAGAGTCCCACTGCAGTAACACTTGTTTGCCAGCAGATGGTGACATATGCCTGTCAAACAGGACTACAATAGTAAAAATACAATGAGAATATTCAAAGTGAGTTTTAACTGTGTTAATGAAACGTGGTCTTCCAAAAAGCCACTGGGCTCTAACAGGTTAAACATTTTTCCAGCTGTAGAGCTAACAGGGTTATTCAAAGAGATCTGAATGGCTGCCGAAAAGGAACTGAACGATGCAAATCAGCGTTACCTTTCTTCGCCATTCGGCTATTCAGAGAGCAGGCAGTTCTCCAAATGTTGGCGAATTGCCTGCACATACGGTGCCTGTTCGGTACCTGTTCGAGGGCAGTGAAATCCCTATAGAGACGCAATGCTTTGTCTATTCAGAGAACAAAAACCAGCAGTGAAAAGTTGCCGAAATGCCCTGCCATTCGGGGGCTTCATTCAATAGGTTTATTAACCCCTTAGTGACCGGGCGGTTTTACACAAATCCGTCCGTTCGTGACCGCAGCTGTTTTTATGTTTCTGCGCTCTTAGTGTTTACGTCAAATTTTCCTCTTACTCGTTTATGTAACCCACACATATTTTACACTGTTTTTCTCGTCACTAAATGGACTTTATAAAGATACCATTTTTTTCATCATTTCATATAATTTACTATAAAAAATATTGTGAAAATGACACAAAAATTGAAAAAACACCACTTTTTCGAACTTTTGACCCCCAAAATTTCTTATGTATCAACAACCGTCAAAAAAAATTTATTCCTTAGTAGTTTCTAAATTTAGTACTGAGTTTAGCAATACCCAATGTTTACATATTCCTCGCTTTTTCCTTATTTTATGCAACAATAAGTGCAAGTAGCACTTTGCCATTTCCAAAGAGTTTATTTTCAAAACTAGTGATAGTGACATTGTAACACTGATATCTGTCACTAATTCCTGAATAACCCTCCACATATACATATTTTTTTAAAGTACACAAATCAAGGTAATTAAACTTGGGTATTTTGACTCTTTCCATGCAAACCATTTTACCACAAATCTATGCCAAAGTTTGAAAAAAAAAAAAATTTTGGTGATTTTTTTTTTTGAACGCAATTTAAGAATACATTACTGTGAACTTTAAGGTTTACTGCCAAAAAGCACCCCAAAATATATTCAGCAACATCTTCTGAGTAAATTGATACCACCCATGTATAAGTATGTCGGGTCATTTGGGGGCTAATAGGCCTTATTTGGGGGGTGCGCATTTCAGTTTTCCAACTGGATTTTTCACATTTCGTCATCATGCACCCATGTCCTATTTGGGACATTTTTGAAGCCGGCCAAAGTAATTACCCCATCAAACCATATATTTTTAGAAAGGGCACACCCTAGGTGCTTCAAGAGTTGTATTTTAACACTTTCCATGCACTAGCTCTTTGTCAATCTTTCAGGTAGTCACTTTTTGTGTTATTTTTTCACACACATTGTACTTTAGGCATGAATTGTCAAATCCAGTTATGGGTTACTGCCAAAAAACACCCCAAAAAATATGTTCAGCAACATCTTCTGAGTAAATTGATACCACCCATGTATAGGTATGTCGTCATTTGGGGGCTAAAAGCCTTATTGGGGGGTGCGCATTTCAGTTTTCCAACTTGGAATTTTCACATTTCGTCATCATGCACCCATGTCCTATTTGGGACATTTTTGAAGCCGCCAAAGTAATTTACCCCAATCAAACCATATATTTTTAGAAAGGCACACCCTAGGGTGCTTCAAGAGTGTATTTTAACACTTTCCATGCACTAGCTCTTTGTCAATCTTTCAGGTAGTCACTTTTTGTGTTATTTTTCACACACATTGTACTTTAGGCATGAATTGTCAAATCCAGTTATGGGTTACTGCCAAAAAACACCCCAAAATATGTTCAGCAACATCTTCTGAGTAAATTGATACCACCCATGTATAGGTATGTCGGGTCATTTGGGGGCTAAAAGGCCTTATTTGGGGGGTGCGCATTTCAGTTTTCCAACTTGGAATTTTCACATTTCGTCATCATGCACCCATGTCCTATTTGGGACATTTTGAAGCCGGCCAAAGTAATTTACCCCCATCAAACCATATATTTTTAGAAAGGGCACACCCTAGGGTGCTTCAAAGAGTTGTATTTTAACACTTTTCCATGCACTAGCTCTTTGTCAATCTTTCAGGTAGTCACTTTTTGTGTTATTTTTTCACACACATTGTACTTTAGGCATGAATTGTCAAATCCAGTTATGGGTTACTGCCAAAAAAACACCCCAAAATATGTTCAGCAACATCTTCTGAGTAAATTGATACCACCCATGTATAGGTATGTCGGGTCATTTGGGGCTAAAAGGCCTTATTTGGGGGTGCGCATTTCAGTTTTCCAACTTGGAATTTTCACATTTCGTCATCATGCACCCATGTCCTATTTGGGACATTTTTTGAAGCCGGCCAAAGTAATTTACCCCCATCAAACCATATATTTTTAGAAAGGGCACACCCTAGGGTGCTTCAAAGAGTTGTATTTTAACACTTTCCATGCACTAGCTCTTTGTCAATCTTTCAGGTAGTCACTTTTGTGTTATTTTTTCACACACATTGTACTTTAGGCATGAATTGTCAAATCCAGTTATGGTTACTGCCAAAAAACACCCCAAAATATGTTCAGCAACATCTTCTGAGTAAATTGATACCACCCATGTATAGGTATGTCGGGTCATTTGGGGGCTAAAAGGCCTTATTTGGGGGGTGCGCATTTCAGTTTTCCAACTTGGAATTTTCACATTTCGTCATCATGCACCCATGTCCTATTTGGGACATTTTTGAAGCCGGCCAAAGTAATTTACCCCCATCAAACCATATATTTTTAGAAAGGGCACACCCTAGGGTGCTTCAAAGAGTTGTATTTTAACACTTTCCATGCACTAGCTCTTTGTCAATCTTTCAGTAGTCACTTTTTGTGTTATTTTTCACACACATTGTACTTTAGGCATGAATTGTCAAATCCAGTTATGGGTTACTGCCAAAAAACACCCCAAAATATGTTCAGCAACATCTTCTGAGTAAATTGATACCACCCATGTATAGGTATGTCGGGTCATTTGGGGCTAAAAGGCCTTATTTGGGGGTGCGCATTTCAGTTTTCCAACTTGGAATTTTCACATTTCGTCATCATGCACCCATGTCCTATTTGGGACATTTTGAAGCCGGCCAAAGTAATTTACCCCCATCAAACCATATATTTTTAGAAAGGGCACACCCTAGGTGCTTCAAAGAGTTGTATTTTAACACTTTCCATGCACTAGCTCTTTGTCAAACTTTCAGGTAGTCACTTTTGTGTTATTTTTTCACACACATTGTACTTTAGGCATGAATTGTCAAATCCAGTTATGGGTTACTGCCAAAAAACACCCCAAAATATGTTCAGCAACATCTTCTGAGTAAATTGATACCACCCATGTATAGGTATGTCGGGTCATTTGGGGCTAAAAGCCTTATTTGGGGGGTGCGCATTTCAGTTTTCCAACTTGGAATTTTCACATTTCGTCATCATGCACCCATGTCCTATTTGGGACATTTTTGAAGCCGGCCAAAGTAATTTACCCCCATCAAACCATATATTTTTAGAAAGGGCACACCCTAGGTGCTTCAAAGAGTTGTATTTTAACACTTTCCATGCACTAGCTCTTTGTCAATCTTTCAGGTAGTCACTTTTTGTGTTATTTTTTCACACACATTGTACTTTAGGCATGAATTGTCAAATCCAGTTATGGGTTACTGCCAAAAAAACACCCCAAAATATGTTCAGCAACATCTTCTGAGTAAATTGATACCACCCATGTATAGGTATGTCGGGTCATTTGGGGGCTAAAAGGCCTTATTTGGGGGTGCGCATTTCAGTTTTCCAACTTGGAATTTCACATTTCGTCATCATGCACCCATGTCCTATTTGGGACATTTTTAAGCCGGCCAAAGTAATTTACCCCCATCAAACCATATATTTTTAGAAGGGCACACCCTAGGGTGCTTCAAAGAGTTGTATTTAATAACACTTTCCATGCACTAGCTCTTTGTCAAACTTTCAGGTAGTCACTTTTTGTGTTATTTTTTCACACACATTGTACTTTAGGCATGAATTGTCAAATCCAGTTATGGGTTACTGCCAAAAAAACACCCCAAAATATGTTCAGCAACATCTTCTGAGTAAATTGATACCACCCATATATAGATTTTTCTGTTGTTTTTGGGGTGCTACGCCAATCTTTGACATGTGCTTGTCAATTTTCTAATTTGACATACAGTATCTTCTTTGCTTATCTTCTTTTTAGGGGCCTTTTTACATACCCCAGTTTATGAACGTGCATATATTTGAAAAGCTAACACCCCAAAGTATTGTAAATGGAGTGTTTTTATGCTATGGATGCATCCGTTTGCTCCAAACAAATTAGATACTGTTTGGTGGTCATTTTTCATTTTCACACCCACATCAGTTTTGGACTGTGATTTAGGAGACACTGTTGTTTTTTACTGCATGAAAACTCTCCAGGTTGTTTTCTGCAAGGTCTCCTGAGTACACCCATGCCCCCCATGCATAGGTTTGCCAGGATTTTGGGAAGGTTCAAATACAATTTTTGACTTTGTCATTGGAGTTGAAATTGAGATTATTTCTTCAGCTAGGCCTAGCTTTGGTTTGGGTCTACCGCATACCCCAGTTTGAATTATTGCCAGAAAATTGTTTATATTTGTTATGTTGACACCCCAAGGTATTGCATATGGAGTGCTTTGATGCCATGGATGCAACGGTTTTAGCCCAAAACATTGAGAAGGTGTGTGGCGGTAATTTTTCAATTTTCAGATTTTTACGCCCACAGTAGTTTTGGACTGTGATTTAGCAGACACTGTTGTTTGTTACTGCATGAAAACTCTCCAGGTTGTTTTCTGCAAGATCTCCTGAGTACACCCATGCCCCCCATGCCTAGGTTTGCCAGGATTTTGGGAAGGTTCAAATACAATTTTTATGACTTTGTCATTAGAGTTGAAATTGAGATTATTTCTTCAGCTAGGCCTATCTTTGGTTTGGGTCTACCGCATACCCCAGTTTGAATTATTGCCAGAAAATTGTTTATATTGTTATGTTGACACCCCAAGGTATTGCATATGGAGTTTTGATGCCATGGATGCAACGGTTTTAGCCCAAAACATTTGGCAACAAGGTGTGTGGCGGTAATTTTTCAAATTTCAGATTTTTACGCCCACAGTAGTTTTGGACTGTGATTTAGGCTAGGGTCAGACGAGCGTAGTGTTCACGTCCGTGATCGCGCCTAAAAGTACGTCCGTGATAGCATGACATAAAGTCCAATGGAGCCCGACACACGAAGTACGTCCGCACTGAACTGCGGACGCACAACGGCCGCGGCCCACGGACGCAAGGCAGGCAAGAACGTAGAACCGCTAGAACGGCCGCCACAAAGTGCGCTGCGTCCGCAACGTCTGCATAGCTTTGTTGTGAGTGATGGAACGTGGTCAGACGGACTGCATTTATACGTCCTGCATTTTTCACGGACAAAATGTTTTGCAATTGAATTTATTGTCCCTCCTACATCTGTCAAAAAATAAATGTCAGTGAAAAAACGGACTGTGTGACCACTACTGCGTCTTCCGTACTGACGATGTCCGTACTGCACGGACGTACAGTCCGTAGAAATCACGCTCGTCTGACCCTAGCCTTAGCAGACACTGTTGTTTGTTACTGCATGAAAACTCTCCAGGTTGTTTTCTGCAAGATCTCCTGAGTACACCCATGCCCCCCATGCATAGGTGTGCAAAGATTTTGGCAAAAATACAGCACCAATTGTAGAACATAAAAATGTACGAATAAAATGTAAAAGTCTGGTGCCTGTCAAACTGGGGATGCTCTCTAGGGGAGCACAGGCTGTTGTCACTGAAGTGCATGAAACGCAAAATGTTTTCATACCTTCTACGTGACATTGATTGGAGGTAAATGGGGGTAGAGCAGATGGGGCTACTGCTCCAGCAGGAGCGAATTGAGGGCTTCTTTATGATGCCCTAGTGCCCAGAATTTCAGAAATTCTGGCACATCTAGCGGGGTCCATTGCTGCCTTGCCAAGTAGGAGTCTGGCTTCGCAGCACAATGCTGATGGGCATACAGATTTGATTGGGCCACGATGTGGCCCAACAAATCATCCCCCATAAACACCTGCAAAAACTGTGTGGCGGTAAATCCTGCAACATCAATATTGATGCCAGGATTTGCCGTGAAAGAGGGATATCTGGCTGGGATATCTGGCGATGAGGCACTACCCACTCCTCAGCTGGAGCTGTGCGTCTCCTGCTGGCAGGTGGTGACCCAGGATCTGCATCAGAAACATCACTAGATACATCAGCCAGCATAGATAATGTATCTAGCGACGCCTCTGAGCAGTTAGCGGGGTCGAAATGAGGGTCTGAGTCTGACGCAGATGCCTCAGATTCTGACGCCAGGATGGCATATGCCTCCTCGGCGCTGTACACCCTCTCAGACATTATATATAATAGATTATAAAATTTTATAATTATATATATATATATAAGCGGATTGTTGGTTCTTAGAAGAACCGTTGGGTTTCACAAGAAAATACAAATAAACACCTAAATCTCTCTAAATCCCTCTAAACCTGCCTCAATTCTTCTAAATCTCCCTAAAATCTCTCTAAATCTGCCTCAATTTTTCTAATCTCACTAAATCTCACTAAAATCTCTAACCTGTCAAATCTGATCTCTCTCTCTCGCTCACCAAAACACAAGTGAGGAGAGGGAGGGAGAATCACAGAGGTCAGAGCCAATATTTACAAAATATTGGCCTGACCTGACAAATTAGAAATTTTATTTTGATTTTTTCTAACTTCTGATTGGATGTTGCTAGCCTGCCTCTCTGATGAGGCAGGCTAGGAACATCCCACTCAGCCCCAAGATGACCCTGCCCTTAGAACCCTAACCTACCCCTGACCCTGCCCTTAGAACCCTAACCCTACCCCTAACCCTACCCCTAACCCTACCCCTACCCCTAACCTAACCCTACCCCTACCCCTAACCCTACCCCTAACCCTAACCCTAACCCTAACCCTAACCCTACCCCTAACCCTAACCCTAACCCTACCCCACCCCTAACCCACCCTAACCCTCCCTACCCCTACCCCACCCCTACCCCTAACCCTACCCCTACCCCTACCCCTAACCCTACCCCTACCCCTAACCCTACCCCTAACCCTAACCCTACCCCTAACCCTACCCTACCCCTAACCCTACCCCTAACCCTACCCCTACCCCTACCCCTACCCCTACCCCTACCCCTACCCCTACCCCTACCCCTACCCCTAACCCTAACCCTAACCCTAACCCCTAACCCTACCCCTAACCCTAACCCTAACCCTACCCCTAACCCTACCCCTAACTGTCAGTTTATTTTATTTATTTTTCTTTTTTTACACTTTTTTTACACACTTTTTTTAACTTTTTTTTCCACTTTTTTTAACTTTTTTCCACTTTTTTTTTACTCTGCTGGGTGCCTTGATCCCTCGAGGCACCCAGCAGAGCACCTGATCACTGATGTGATCGTTTTTGTACTGAGTGCCACGATACCTCGTGGCACTCAGTACTTCCTGCCGCTACCGAAGTGATCGCTCGGGGGGAGCGATCACGGACGGACCGGCGGCAGGTAAGTATATTACAAGGATGCCTCGATGTCGAGGCATCCTTGTAATATGCTCAGAGCAGCTGGAAGCGATCCGATCGCTTCCAGCGCTCTGTAGAAGTGCCGGGCACCTCTCCGGTGCAACCGGATGTAGATCGCTCCCGGGGAGCGATCACATGGTGCCCCGCACTTCTAACGGCCATTGCACGGATGCCTGGACTCCCAGGCATCCTGCAATGGCGTTTGAGCTGCTGGAAGCGATCCGATCGCTTCCAGCAGCTCAAAAACGGCAAGTACCATGTACGTCAGCGGGTTAAGAGAGACCCGCTGCAATGACGTACATGGTACGTCCGCGGTCGGGAAGGGGTTAATCCCGTAGGCTCAATGTTAAAAATATTCCCGTTTTAATTCAATATCTAATAAAATCTTTTTATTTATAGATTTTTTTTAGGATCCTTTAAGCATTTTTCAGGAATTTTTTGTAAAAAAAAATTTTGTTTTCTTATTTTTATAAACTTTTTTCTTTTTTCTGTAACAGCCCTTTTTATTATCATTCATTGGATTTTATATGTAAATTTCAGACATTTTCGTTCTGTAGTTTCTCTGCAAACAGCGTTTCCCTTTTCAAACATTCAAGCGTACTGTTTTTTTTTTGTTCACTCCATTCGTCTGCGGCATCGGCTTTTTCCGGCGGCTGCTCTGCGCTGTGATCGGCTCCTGCTCGGGTTTCTCCGGCGTGTTTGGCAGGGTTAATCCAGTTGTTTTTGTGGGTTTTGGTGTGCGTCCGCCGGGTTTTGCGGTGAGTGTTCGTCGGGTTTGCGGTGGCTTTTCCCTCCACTACGACGGCCCTGTGGTGCTTGCTGAATACACCGCAGGGTCGCCGAAATGGAATCGTCAAATCGCACCGAAATGAAGAGAACGAAAAGTCACTGAACGTGCGATGACTTTTCGATTCTCTTTGAATAACTCTGTATATTTACTCTACATTTTAATTCCCAAATACAAGGTAAGTTTATTTGGAAAAGAATATTAAGAGATTCAGAAATTCACAGGCCCTATTGCAATTGAGACCTGGAGCTGCCTGTATTTGTCTATTACTATTATTATTATCCTGTAGTTATATAGCGTCACAAATCTATCTACAGTATCTATCCATATCTATCTATTCACAGGGGCGGACTGACAACTAATGGGGCCCCCGGGCAATAGGAGGTCATGGGACCCCCCCTTGCTCTGCACCCACAAGAGGCCACACCCGTAAAAAACCCACCCCCCTACAACGCAACACCCACATGTATATTATTGTGCTAAAGAATTCATTTCTGAACTCCTAAAAATAACATTTTTGAAAATCCACTTGGACCCAGCAGCGAATTGTGCCCCCCCTCCATACTTACAGATGGCCACCGCACTGCTGCAGCAGCCATCACCCACTCATTGCAGCTAAGGCTGCGCCGCGGCACAGAAAGTCCCTGTGGAAAATGTGGGAAACTGCTGATCAGTTTAAAAGCTACTGTACAATCCTGACACACTGCACATCACAGAGCTCCACAGAAATAAAACTCCCAGTAATGTGCAGAGTGTGTGAGCGTATCACAGAGCTGCACAGCAATAAAATCCACAGTAATGTGCAGCTCACACATGGATATATATTGCCCCAGCTGCTCAAAAATGAATATATATTGCCCCCACAAGCTCAAACATGGATATATACTACCCCCACCAGCTCAAACATGGATATATACTGCCCCCAGTAGCTCAAACACAGAAAAATACTGCCCCCAGTAGCTCAAACATGGATAAATACTGCCCCCAGTAGCTCAAACATGGATAAATACTGCCCCAGCACCCCAAACATGGATATAAATTGCCCCCAGTAGCTCAAACATGAATATATATTGCCTCAGTAGCTCAAACATGAATATATTGCCCCCAGTAGCTCAAACATGGATAAATACTGCCCCCAGCACCTCAAACATGAATATATATTGCCCAGAGTAGCTCAAACATGAATATATATTACCCCCACCAGCTCAAACATGGATATAAATTGCCCCCAGTAGCTCAAACGAATATATATTGCCCACACCAGCTCAAACATGGATATAAATTGCCCCCAGTAGCTCAAACATGAATATATATTGCCCCAGTAGCTCAAACATGAATATATTGCCCCCAGTAGCTCAAACATGGATAAATACTGCCCCCAGCACCTCAAACATGAATATATATTGCCCAGAGTAGCTCAAACATGAATATATATTGCCCCCACCAGCTCAAACATGGATATAAATTGCCCCCAGTAGCTCAAACATGAATATATATTGCCCCAGTAGCTCAAACATGAATATATTGCCCCCAGTAGCTCAAACATGGATAAATACTGCCCCCAGCACCTCAAACATGAAATATATATTGCCCAGAGTAGCTCAAACATGAATATATATTGCCCCCACCAGCTCAAACATGGATATAAATTGCCCCCAGTAGCTCAAACATGAATATATATTGCACCTATTAGCTCAAACATGGATAAATACTGCCCCAGCACCTCAAACATGGATATATATTGCCACAGTAGCTCAAACATGAATATATTTGCCCCAGTAGCTCAAACATGAATATATTTGCCCAGTAGCTCAAACATGAATATATATTGCCCCCAGTAGCTCAAACATGAATATATTTGCCCCAGTAGCTCAAACATGAATATATTTGCCCCGGTAGCTAAAACATGAATATATTTGCTATAACAATAGCCCACAAGGGCAAAGAGTGAATAGTTGGCGCTGAAGTTGCAATATAAGTCTTTATAATTTGTGCTGCTTCAAACACCCCCGTGCACCCCACACACGGAATAAAAATCCACATTCCACATCAGGTGTGATGGTCAATTGGGGGAATTGAGGGATCTATATAAAGTAGTATTGATATTGAGGACATTACAGACTGAGGAAGTCTGCAGCACTTAGCAGACGAAACGCGTTTCTGGAAATGTTCATTTGTTTTATCATTTTTATATTTTAAGAATAAACCGCTTTTAAGAGTAGTTGATCACTCTCTTGGTGGATAATTGACCCCACTGTATAGTGGAGGCAGCTATACCTTGGAGGGAATAACGGAGGTGTGATACCTTACCTTGATTTGAGATACACTTGATGCCTTGATACTGAGCCACTAACTGTAGAGGCTCAGAAAATTTGAGATGTCGGGATAATGGGTGAAGTTGAGACATCTGAATACTCTAGGAGCTGGGTGTATAAGAGGTCAGAAGGCCCGTCACTTGAGCCAGATTGAGGCTCCCCCTCTGTGAGTGGAAACTTGTAAACCTTCATTAATTATCATTGTACAAACAATATTGCACCATATGTTCTGTATTTATGTCCCTATACTGCAGGGTTTGAGCCCATGACAGTTGCACTCTCTGGGAAAAGCACTACCAGATAAGTGTTTTTTATATATCACTGATAGGTGTAGAACACTATTGGGATCAAAAGTGTGCGCTCACACGGGACTGACGTCCGATTGCATTATGAATATATTTGCCCCCAGTAGCTCAAACATGAATATATTTGCCCCCAGCACCTCAAACATGGATATATATTGCCCCCTCCCCCCTGTTGCTCACCGGCTCTGAGGGCCCGCAGGTTGGTAGGGGCCCGGTTTGGGGCATCATAGTAGGCCCCCGCCGGTTTCCCTGTGATGATCCGTGTGCTTAACAGGCAGTCAGCGGCGCACTCTGTAAATGCCGCGGTGGCGCCTGCAGCGTGCCTGCATCCCGGTCTAAAACTGGAGCAGGCACGTTGCATTGGCACCGCCGCTCACGTGACACATCACGTGAGGGGGCGGCGCAGGCACCACTGTGGCGTTTACAGAGTGCGCCGCTGGCTTTCTCTTAAATGCACTGATCATCACAGGGAAACCGGCGGGGGCCTACTATGATGCCCCAAACCGGGCCCCTACCGACCCGCGGGCCCTCGGGCAGTGCCCGATGGGTTAGTCAGCCCCTGTCTATTCATATCTATATATTCATATCTATCTATCTATCTATATCTATCCATATCTATCTATTCACATCTATCTATCTATTCATATCTATATATATATATATATATATATATATATATATATATATATATATTTCTGTCTGGTGTATGCATGATAGGCTGACTGCCTATGGTGCTATATATCTTTCTGTATTTGTCTAACGTATGGCTATATATATCTATCTGGTTTGGCATGTGTGTCTATCTATCTGTTTGTATCTGTATTTATCTCTCTGTCTTTATTCCCTTCTATGTCAGTATATATATATATATATATACAGTATATATCGCCTGTCTATATTTGTCTTTATCTCTTTGTATCATCTATTTTTCTGACTATGTTCTATCATGCAGCAATTTCTTTCTATCATGTTCCTGGCCGTATATTCGCTCAGAAATCCCTGTTTGTTGATATCTTTTAGCTATTGCTTAGGTTCCCGTATTAGTCTACAGATTTCCAGTAGATTTAGGGACTTGATAGAAGAACCCTGCCCGTCAAAATGCTACCCCCCCCCCCCCCGAGAACCTTGGATCCAACTCCCATGTTTGCACTATATCAATAATTCCCCCCTCTTTCCATTCAACACTGTATGTTGCAATATTTATTCCCAGAATACAGAGCAATCATTTTTCGCATAATATGTTCACCCCTTTGTGCAAACATCAACATGATTTATAGAATCATAATATTACTGGAATGGACCTTTATAAACTATAACAAAACATCAATTCAGGAGTGTTGCAGGGCTGGCACAAGATTGACGATGTAACGGGTAAGACACAGTGCTGCTACATGTAGAAAAATTGAAACATATTTAGTCAGAAAGTAAATATAGTTTGGGTAATCGGCTTCCCACGCTTCAATAACCTCGACAAACAGAGGAACTATATTGTTTTGTTTGTGCTGGTAATGCCATATAAATGACACAGAGAAAACCACAGACTTAAAGTGAAAAACATCAGCTCAGGTTTATCAGATTAATGGTTTTCAAGAAACATTTGAATGAAGCCCATCATATTTATTTTCTTTTTAAACCCTTTCACTACCAAAGTCAAGTTCACTCAATCTTGCATTCTAATACAATGAAAGGAAACATTAACATATCAAAACCCGATTTGCATATCTCTTTAAGCAGGATTAGTGTGCCCCTGGAGAGAAATTAATTTCATTGTGAAGATTCACTGCTGTCCCTTTGTAATACTGTAAATAGACTGCAAAGAGCAGCCCAAACCTCACTGTAACAAAAAGTCAAACAACTTTGCTGCAGTATTACAACAGCCAGGTAGAGGGCAGAATACAGGGAGAGTTCTGGGGTCACTCGCTGCTGTACAGGGATAAGATTCAGGGGTTATAATGACTAAAAATCCCTGTACAGTACAGATATAAGGTGTTACTGTAATTTCCATACACAGGCATTATGCAGCACATACAGATACAAGGTGTTACTGTAATTTCCATACACAGGCATTATGCAGCACATACAGATATTATTTTATATTCTATTGGTATTTTTGGAAGCTGCATTGCTAATAATTGTATTATAATGTACCGGCTGGATGGAGTAGAGGTAACATCACTGTCCTATGACCGTGGAGACACAGGTTCAAATCCCAGCAAGAGCACCTGTCCAGTAAGTGTCCTTGGGCAAGACACCCAACGGTACATACTCGCCACCCAGGACATACTTGAAAACGAGAGAAATCTGAATAGGGGTTATTTAGAGAGCACCGAAATGTAGGCAACATTTCAGTGCTCTTTCGTTCCCTGCGCTTCCCTGCACTATGGGGAATCAATTTTCCCACCATGCGGTGTAGTCAGCATTCACCACAGGGTCCCCAGAGTGCAGGGAAAACCCGACCAACACCAGCAGAAATCGCCGCAAAAACCACGCCGGAAAAAGTCGACGAGCCACCAATCACATCATAGTGCAGCCACTGGAAAAAAACAGCAAGCTGACGAACGGGGTGAAAACAAAAAACAGTAGACATGTGCATTCGTTTAAGTACTAAAATTACTTAGTCCGAATTTTGGGATAATTTAGTTTTCGTATGACTCAAGAGATACGAAACTGCTCAGTACAATAAACGAAAGAAACTAAAATATAATGCATTACATTTTAGTTTCAGTCCTTTTTGTGATAATACATTGATGAGTGAAGGAGACCAGCAATGAAGAGCGCAACATCTGAAGTTCTGCACCCTCCACATGCCAATGCAGTAGGATGTTCTATACAGAGAGGGGCATTAATTAATGCAGGAGGATGTTCTATACATTATACAGAGAGGGGTATTAATGTAGGAGGATGTTATATACATTATACAGAGAAAGGTATAAATTGAGGAGGATGTTCTATACAGAGAGGGACATTAATAAATTCAGGAGGATGTTATATACATTATACAGAGAGGGGTATTAATTAATGCAGATGGATGTTGTATACATTATACAGAGAGGGGTATTAATTAATGCAGGAGGATGTTCTAAACATTATACAGAGAGGAGCCTTTTTTTTTTAGCCCTTTAAATCCAGTGGCTGTGAGTGCTGAGATTGGCTGCTTGTTACATTATCTCTCAGTACAATGTATCAGGCTCAGCTGTTACAGTAACTGACTGCTGCTCATCACAGCCCTCAGAGTTTCAGTAAAACAAGGAAATAATATTGTTCTAACTTCTTATATATAAAAATATTATTTACTCGTTTTACTGAAACTCTGAACGCTGTGATGAGCAGCAGTCAGTTACTGTAACAGCTTTGCCTGACAAGGGGCAGTATTACAATGTTGGTGCTAACTTAACCAGAGCTGTTGTAAACTGAAAACCTCCATAGGCTATAATGGCTCTGGGAAGTTTACAAAGGCTCTGGTTAAGTTAGCACCAACTATGTAATATGGCCCACATTGTGCTGAGAGTGAGAGATACTGTAACAAGCAGCAATCTCAGTCCTCTGAGGAGCCACTGCAATAGTAATTGTATCCGCTGGTTTTCGGATGAATGAAATTAGTTTTCATACTAAAGAACTGAAAACGAATTTCTTTAGCAACTAAATAAATTGCTTTTTAGGACCAATCCATTAGTTCAAAACGAAATTTTGTGCTGTGCACATGTCTAAAAAACAGTACGCTTAAGGCTAAGGTCGGACGAAAGCAGTTTTAACGTGCGTTTAGCCGCACGAAATCATGGCCGTGCTAGCAGCAAATGACGTCCAATGCCGGGGAACATACGACGAACGGCCGCACGAAAGTTCGTCCGCGCAACGCAAGTGGCAAACGAAGGCATTTTTTCGAGAACGTCAAACCGCTACTACTGACGTACAGAGTGCGCTGCGGCCGCATAGCGGCGTGTGTGTGTGATTAGGAGACGTCAGACGCTGCACACGTCCGGCCAACATAACGTCCAGACGTAAAAAGTGTTTTATTGATGATCCGTACAAAATCATGGACGAAAATGCGCATCGTATGACCGCTATCGCGTATTCCGTGAAAAAATACGTCCATTCGTTCGAACGCACTTTTTCACGGACAACGTGAAAAATGCGTTCGTCTGACCCTAGCCTTAAAGTGTCAAAATTTAAACGCTGTTTGGCAAAAAAACTACTGAACGAAAATGCCTGGAATTTACATATAAGATCCAATGAATGATAATAAAAAGGTCTGTTAGAAAAAAGAAAAAAAAGATTTTTTTAAAAAAAAGAATTTTTTTTTGAAAAAATCCCGAAAAATACATAAAAGATCCTAAAAAATCTATAAATGAAGAGACTTTTTAAAGCAGAATAAAATAATAAACGGTTTATTAGATGTTGGGGTAAAACGGGAATATTTTTAACATTGAAGCCTATGGGATTCGCCTGAATAAACCTGCCGAATGAAACAGCAGGGCAATTCGGCAACTTTTCCCTGCTGTTCAGTGTTCTCTGTATAGATTAGCCATTGCTTCTCTATGGGGGATTTCACTGCCCTCGAACAGCACCGTATGTACAGGCAATTTGCTAAAATTTGGCGAACTGCCTGCTCTCTGAATAGCCGACTGGCCCCGAAATGTCACCGTACGCTGAATTTCGGTGTCCGGTTACATTTCGGGGCCAGATCAGTTCGCTCTGTATAACCCCTAATGTGTCCTTCCTGGTAAAATACTTTCTCAGAAAAAAAAAATCACTACAAATCCCTATAAGCAGGAGAACTGACCATTTTCTTATCTATCTGCATCACATTTACTGTATATAACACAAAGGTAATTTCTGCCTGTATGGTGATAATGCAGACCCTGGGTGATCTTCTGTAAGATAAAGAACACCATCTAGATTTCAAAACCTTTCATTCCAACAATATTTCTTTAAAGGATAAACACGAAAAATTAAAAATAGTCAGATTTACAATATTTTCTCAGAAAAGTAATTTATTTTCAAAATTCTACACTATATTTGTTAACTTCTCATCCCACGTCTGAAATAAATGCTAGGGTATTATTTTTTTCAACAAAAAAGTGCATGGTAGTCAAGGGGTTAAATAATGGAAACTTTTACAGCTAAACTACATTTTACAATAGTCCTAAAATCCCGAGCAGCCTGGAATAATCAACCCTGATCGTAAATTCGATTTTATTGCCTTTTTTCGTTTCGTTATAAAAGGTATTACCCGCTCGACTACACTTTTGTAACAGGTAAGTGGTCACCGCCGGATCGCTGTGACGCACTGGTACGGTTCCCTGTCACATGTAATGTGTTTAAGTTATAGGAAGTCTTAAAAAGAAGCAGATTTTTCTAGTTGCGCCTCAGGATACGCGTTCAGTCTAGTAAATTAGGGGACGGAGGGTACGGCTTATGTCACTGATACGATCATCATCACCAGCAGTTATTTCAAATATTCTTGTGGTTGTAAAAAGCTTTTGAAATAATTATTGGGAAACATGTGAAAACTGAAGATTTTTACTTAAGATTACTTTAAATTCCTGTTTTTTTTTTTATGCAGGGTACCCGGAGTACAGGGAAAACCTGCTGCAAACCGGCCGAACATCCGCCAAACACCCGCTGAAAACCCACCAGAACGACTGCAAAAAACACACCGAACATGTCGGAAAAAGCAGACGAGCCGCTGATTACAGCACAGACCAGCCGCCTGAAAAAGCCAACAAGCTGACCAACGGTGTAAAAAAAACCAAATAAACAATACGATTGAAAGTGTCAAAATTGAAACGCTGTTTACAGAAAAAAGAAAAAACCTAAAGATCCTAAAGAAAGCCTATGGGGTTGAAGCCTATGGGGTTACCTGAATAAACCTGCCGAATGAAATACCGAACAGCAGGGCACTTTAGCAACTTTTCACTGCTGTTCTGTGTCTGAGTAGATTAACCATTATGGGGGATTTCACTGCCTTCGAACAGGCACCGTACTTGCTGGTAATTCGCCAAAATTTGGCAAACTGCCTGGTTTCTGAATAGCCGAATGGCCCCGAAATGTCACCATAAGGTGAAATTCCCTGTTCGGTGCCATTCGGGGTCAGATCGTCTCTTTCTGAATAACTCCTTATGTTATTAGTGGTCTTGATTGAAATGTTTATTTCATTTATTTATTTATTTATAAAGGATTTTACCAGGAAGGATACATTGAGATTTCTCTCGTTTTCAAGTATGTCCTGGGTTTAAGAACATTGAATTGTTACATAAACCCAAAGTAATAAAATGCAAAATATTAAAAAATAGCACAAATATACAGATTAACAGAAAATAAATATGTAAGAAATAGTCACTATGTTACATGTTTACAGGTGCATTCTGTATATAGTCACTATGTTACATGTTTACAGGTGCATTCTGTATATAGTCACTATGTTACATGTTTACTTATTTTTTTTGTAACAGCCCTCTTTATTATCATTCCCTGGACCTCCTGTGAAAATTTCAGACATTTTCGCTCAGTAGTTTCTTTGCAAACAGCGTTTCATTTTCCCAGATTCATACAAATGGTTTTGCTAATTTATTCACTGCCTCCTCTATGTCACAGCTGCTTCGGCTCTGTGTGATTCGGCTCCTGTTCGGCTCCTGTTCGGCTCCTTCGAAGGTTAATCCAGATGTTTTTGCTTGTTTTCAGCGTGCATTCGGTTAGTTGTCGTCAGGTTTTCGGCAGCTTTTCCCTGCAATTCGGGGACCCTGTGGTGCTTGCTGAATACACCGCAGGGTCACCGAAATGCAATCGGCAAAAGGAACCGAATTGAAGAGAACGAAAAGTCACCGAACGTGCGGTGACTTTTCGAATCTCTTTGGATAACCCTGTATGTTACATGTTTACAGGTGCATTCCTATTTCATGATGCCTTGCACACATTCAAGGCACCCAGTGCCAGAGGCAGCAAGACAACCTCAAAACATCATTGAACCTCCACCATATTTCACTGTAGGTACTGTGTTCTTTTCTTTGTAGGCCTCATTCCATTTTCAGTAAACAGTAGAATGATGTGCTTTACCAAAAAGCTCTATCTTGGTCTCATCTGTCCACAAGACGTTTTTCCAGAAGGATTTTGGCTTACTCAAGTGCATTTTGGCAAACTGTAGTCTTGCTTTTTTATGTCTCTGTGTCAGCAGTGGGGTCCTCCTGGGTCTACTGCCATAGCGTTTCATTTCATTTAAATGCCGACGGATAGTTCGCGCTGACACTGATGCTCCCTGAGCCTGCAGGACAGCTTGAATTTCTTTGGAACTTGTTTGGGGCTGCTTATCCACCATCCAGACTATCCTGCGCTGCAACCTTTCATCAATTTTTCTCTTCCGTCCACCCACAGAGAGATTAGCTACAGTGCGTGGGTTGCAAACTTCTTGATAATGTTGCGCACTGTGGACAAAGGCAAATCTAGATCTCTGGAGATGGACTTGTAACCTTGAGATTGTTGATATTTTTCCACAATTTTGGTTCTCAAGTCCTCAGACAGTTCTCTTCACCTCTTTCTGTTTTCCATGCTTAGTGTGGCACACACAGACACACAATGCAAAGACTAAGTGAACTTCTCTCCTTTTTATCTCCTTTCAGGTGTGATTTTTATGTTGCCCACACCTGTTACTTGCCGCAGGTGAGTTTACAGGAGCATTTCATGCTTGAAACAATCTTATTTATCCACAATTTTGAAAGGGTGCCAAGAACTTTTTTCAGCCTATTTTTGGAGTTTTGTGTGACATTATGTCCAATTTTCTGTTTTTCCTCCCTTATTTTGTTTTGTTCCAATACACAAAAGGGAATAAACATGTGTATAGCAAAACATGTGTTACTGCAATACTTTTCTGTGAGAAATACTTGATTTTCTGGAAAAATGTCAGGGGTGCCAACAATTTCGACCATGACTGTATGTTACATGTTTACAGGTGCATTCTGTATATAGTCACTGTGTTACATGTTTACAGGTGCATTCTGTATATAGTCACTATGTTACATGTTTACAGGTGCATTCTGTATATAGTCACTGTGTTACATGTTTACAGCGGCATTCTGTATATAGCCACTGTGTTACATGTTTACAGGTGCATTCTGTATTGACGTATGTTAATAGAGATCTCTTAAGTGACTAGACTGGGGGAAGATTTGATGGCGTCTGGGAGGTTATTCCATAATTGTGGTGCTCTGTAGGAAAATGAGGATCGAGACACTTTCTTTTTGTATTGTGCTATTGTAAGCAAGGTGCAGGTCCTGGATCAGAGGTTATAGGATGCAGTGGTGTATTTAGGTTTTGTGCTGCCCTAGGCCTGACTAAACTCGTGCACCCCCTAATTTAAATTTGAGGCACCCCTTCCTGTGAAGGGCACACCGCTATTAAAAAAAAGGGGTGGGGAATTTTGGCAAAAAAATTCTGAAAAATTACTAAAAGGTACTAAAAAAAAAATCAATAAATAAAGACTTTTTACTGCAGATTAAAATAATAAATGGTTTATTAGATATTGCATAAAAATGGGAATATTTTTAACATTGAAACCTATAGGGTTCGCCTGAATAAACCTGCTGATTGAAACCACCCAACATCAGGGCATTTCACTGACATTTCTCTGCTGTTTAGTGTTCTCTGAATAGATTAACCATTAATTCTCTATGGGGATTTGCACTGCCTTCAAACAGGACCGTACTTGCTGGCAGTTCGCCAAACTTGTGTGTGAGCATATCACGGAGCAGTGGTGTACTTAGAGGAGTGGCGGAGGGCGGGCCGCCCCAGGTACCAGTGATTATTGGGGTGTCTTTAGGGGGTACTAGGAGGTGCCACTGTCACTGTGTGTCAGTTTTGAGCTGTGTTCTCAAACAACGAGCAGCGGAGCATGGTGTTTGCATACGGAATAAAATCGAATAGAATAAAAATCCTCCTCTCCTCCCTCCATAGCTCCTCCCCTGCCCCGCAGCAGCTCTAGGAGAGGAGAGGGGGATGTGATTTGTGTCCAGAGAGAGACGATGACAGTAAACGGCAGGTAAAGGGGGGCTATCAGCAGAATATGAAGCCCTGTCTGCTTACTGCTGTTTAAAGTGGACCTTTCCTTAACCAGCACTGCAGTGATAGAAATTTGTCATTGAGCTGCCTGGCTCCTGGTGAGGCTGCGTGCGTGCAGGTCACACTCGGTCCGGCCAGTCAGGTGGTACTGAGTCTCAATAGATACATTTGAAAAGGTATACAAAATATACAAGTAGGCACTTGGTATCCACTTTTAATAAAAAGAGAGGAAAAGGTGGAGCTCTAAGAGGAAAAGGTGGAGCTTAAAGAGGAAGGGTGGGGATTAAGCAGGAAGAGGTGTGCCCTTGACAGGAAGGGGTGCCTCAAATTTAAATTAGGGGTTGCACGAGTTTAGTCAGGCCTAGGGCAGCACAAAACCTAAGTACACCACTGCATCCTATAACCTCTGATCCAGGACCTGCACCTTGCTTACAATAGCACAATACAAAAAAAGTGTCTCGATCCTCATTTTCCTACAGAGCACCACAATTATGGAATAACCTCCCAGACGCCATCAAATCTTCCCCCAGTCTAAAGTCACTTAAGAGATCTCTATTAACATACGTCAATACAGAATGCACCTGTAAACATGTAACATTATGACTATATACAGAATGCACCTGTAAACATGTAACACAGTGGCTATATACAGAATGCCCCTGTAAACATGTAACATTATGACTATATACAGAATGCACCTGTAAACATGTAACATAGTGACTATATACAGAATGCACCTGTAAACATGTAACACAGTGACTATATACAGAATGCACCTGTAAACATGTAACATACAGTCATGGTCGAAATTGTTGGCACCCCAGACATTTTTCCAGAAAATCAAGTATTTCTCACAGAAAAGTATTGCAGTAACACATGTTTTGCTATACACATGTTTATTCCCTTTTGTGTATTGGAACAAAACAAAATAAGGGAGGAAAAACAGAAAATTGGACATAATGTCACACAAAACTCCAAAAATAGGCTGTAAAAAATTCTTGGCACCCTTTCAAAATTGTGGATAAATAAGATTGTTTCAAGCATGAAATGCTCCTGTAAACTCACCTGCGGCAAGTAACAGGTGTGGGCAATATAAAAATCACACCTGAAAGGAGATAAAAAGGAGAGAAGTTCACTTAGTCTTTGCATTGTGTGTCTGTGTGTGCCACACTAAGCATGGACAACAGAAAGAGGTGAAGAGAACTGTCTGAGGACTTGAGAACCAAAATTGTGGAAAAATATCAACAATCTCAAGGTTACAAGTCCATCTCCAGAGATCTAGATTTGCCTTTGTCCACAGTGCGCAACATTATCAAGAAGTTTGCAACCCATGGCACTGTAGCTAATCTCTCTGTGGGTGGACGGAAGAGAAAAATTGATGAAAGGTTGCAGCGCAGGATAGTCTGGATGGTGGATAAGCAGCCCCAAACAAGTTCCAAAGAAATTCAAGCTGTCCTGCAGGCTCAGGGAGCATCAGTGTCAGCGCGAACTATCCGTCGGCATTTAAATGAAATGAAACGCTATGGCAGGAGACCCAGGAGGACCCCACTGCTGACACAGAGACATAAAAAAGCAAGACTACAATTTGCCAAAATGCACTTGAGTAATGACAACTTGAGGTTGTCTTGCTGCCTCTGGCACTGGGTGCCTTGAATGTGTGCAAGGCATCATGAAATAGGAATGCACCTGTAAACATGTAACATAGTGACTATATACAGAATGCACCTGTAAACATGTAACATAGTGACTATATACAGAATGCACCTGTAAACATGTAACATAGTGACTATATACAGAATGCACCTGTAAACATGTAACACAGTGACTATATACAGAATGCACCTGTAAACATGTAACACAGTGACTATATACAGAATACACCTGTAAACATGTAACATAGTGACTATATACAGAATGCACCTGTAAACATGTAACATAGTGACTATATACAGAATGCACCTGTAAACATGTAACATAGTGACTATTTCTTACATATTTATTTTCTGTTAATCTGTATATTTGGTTCTCAAGTCCTCAGACCGTTCTCCTAGATTGTGAGTTCCTACGGGAATAGGGCCCTCATCTCCTCCTGTACTGTTTGTCAAATGTTGTTCAATATATTGTAACCCTGTCTATACTGTGCTTATTGTACAGCGCTGCGGAATATGCTGGCGCTTTATAAATAAAGAATAATAATAAAGAATAATAATATTTGTGCTATTTTTTAATATTTTGCATTTTATTACTTTGTGTTTATGTAACATTTCAATGTTCTTAAACCCAGGACATACTTGAAAACGAGAGAAATCTCAATGTATCCTTCCTGGTAAAATCCTTTATAAATAAATAAATTAATTAAATAAACATTTCAATCAAGACCACTAATAACATAAGGAGTTATTCAGAAAGAGACGATCTGACCCCGAATGGCACCAAACAGGGAATTTCACCTTATGGTGACATTTCAGGGCCATTCGGCTATTCAGAAACCAGGCAGTTTGCCAAATTTTGGCGAATTACCAGCAAGTACGGTGCCTGTTCGAAGGCAGTGAAATCCCCCATAATGGTTAATCTACTCAGACACAGAACAGCAGGGAAAAGTTGCTGAAGTGCCCTGCTGTTCGGTGTTTCATTCGGCAGGTTTATTCAGGCGAACCCCATAGGCTTCAACCCCATAGGCTTTCTTTAGGATCTTTTAGGAATTTTCCGGGGGGGGGGGAATTAAATTATTTTTTTTAAAGCGTTTCTTTTTTCTGCAAACAGCGTTTCAATTTTGACACTTTCAATCGTATTGTTTATTTGGTTTTTTTTACACCGTTGGTCAGCTTGTTGGCTTTTTCAGGCGGCTGGTCTGTGCTGTAATCAGCGGCTCGTCTGCTTTTTCCGACATGTTCGGTGTGTTTTTTGCAGCCGTTCTGGTGGGTTTTCAGCGGGTGTTTGGCGGATTTGCAGCAGGTTTTCCCTGCACTCCGGGTACCCTGCATAAAAAAAAAAAAAGGAATTTAAAGTAATCTTAAGTAAAAATCTTCAGTTTTCACATGTTTCCCAATAATTATTTTAAAAGCTTTTTACAACCACAAGAATATTTGAAATAACTGCTGGTGATGATGATCGTATCAGTGACATAAGCCGTACCCTCCGTCCCCTAATTTACTAGACTGAACGCGTATCCTGAGGCGCAACTAGAAAAATCTGCTTCTTTTTAAGACTTCCTATAACTTAAACACATTACATGTGACAGGGAACCGTACCAGTGCGTCACAGCGATCCGGCGGTGACCACTTACCTGTTACAAAAGTGGAAAGTGCCGCCCTAGGCCTTTTTGGCCTAGGCCAAAATACACCAGTGATAGGATGAGGGAATTGCTGGAGGAAGCAGTCTATTCAGGTAGGGTGGTATTTCATTTTTATCTTTCCAACTATTGTTAGTAAATTAACTATTCATAATATGTTGCTTATTTTTTTGCTTAATCTAGTTTCTGTGTCAATGCATCTTCTTTGAGGTTTTCATGTCCTTTACAAATTGCATGATTAATCATAACTTGTACGATTTTGAGTCAACCAGAGCTTATCAATGTTAGTCCAAAATTTTGGATGAAAAATGACAAAGATTGGAAAATCCCAGACAGCTGCTCACTTAAACTCAAAAATAGAAACATTTCACACCACAAAAAAAATCACTATTTATGCAGTAACGAGCTTGTTTGTTCCCTGGTGAAGTCACGCATGGTGAGATGAATGATACACTTGTAGACCTTAAGAAGCAAAAGAGGAACCTCTTCCATCTGCTTGAACAGATATTTTTATTTTGCCTTAGAAAGAGGTCCTGCTGATATTCATTATGAAAAATAATAAATAATTAGCAAAAGGGTTAGTGGGAAAAAAAAATAATCTCAATTTCCAAACTGCATAAAAAAAAAAAAAATCCCTTCACTACCAAGGCATTTTCCAAAAAATCACTTTCATGAAAAAGAGTTTTGTTGTGGAAAATCATTTTAACGAATTACACAGTAAGAAATCCGGGATCAGGATCCTCACACCCCCACTTTCTCTCACTATAAGAAATATCTGGGAATATTCCCATCATATTCCTTAATGTAATAACCAATTTGGCAGGTAAATGTCGCCATCTGCTGGCCAAAAGGAGTTACTGCAGTTCTGGTCTCCATGGAGGATCAGCTGGGAATAAGTCACTCTGACACTTTCCCAGCTGGTTTTAAAAGGTGTTCATCGTACCCACAGTGCAACACATTAGGGACATGTTCTGAAGACCAAATGCAATAAGCAAAATTAATTTGCATTCCTGTGGAACAACATCTACAGGGTTATTCAGAAAGAGGTGAAAACCTTGAATGACTGGAGAATTGAAAATTCTAGGTCAAAATAGTCAAACCAGAAAAATTCTCCCATTTATCTCACTGTCCAAATTGGCTATTTGGTGTAGATTGTTCATTCTCCTGGCAATTCCCAAGGGTTTCATCTCTCTCTGAATAGCCCTGATAGACTATACTTGATATTGGGGCATCAGAAGGTACCTTGCAGATCGAGTATAGTCTATCTTGGTAGTGAAGAGATTAAACTCTAAATGGCCATCCACTCCAAGATAGTTTTTTTTTTTTCAATGACCAATAGTGGACCTGGCAACATTTTGACTAAGATTTGTTTTTTATCATTTAATTATGGTGGGGAAATAAAAGCATCTTTTGGTGGATAACCTTTTTGTGTTGTTTAAATGTCCTTTAACTTTGATATCTATGATTCTGATGATGTAGCGTGCATGACTTGACAAGGCTTTACTTCCATTCCTCTTTGAATAAGAGGACGATGTTCTATCAGATCGATCAATATTGTTCTGGCCTGAAGAACAGAGAAGGCTCCAAAAAGCTAGTTCATGTTGTATCATGCATTATTAGTCCAGTAAAAAATATACATCATTGCGTCCTACAATCAGGGCCGGCCCGTCCATGGTGCAGTATGGATCAAGGGCTCCAGGTGGCAGATTTTTTAGGGTGGCACATTTTTGAATCTGGCACCGCTGCACTATTTTATTTTTATTTATTCTTTACCAGCACCGGCGGCGACATCTTTGAGCAGTGACGCCAGCTAACCGAGCCCACACACACGTGTCCTGGGATTAAGGCGCGTGTGGGCCGGTTCCTCATCCTCCTGCTGCGAGAGCGACTGCATACGCCAGCCGAGCCAGACGCCTCTCTCCCTCCTCCCGCCGGCACGCACCACCAGCCAGGAAATCCATTACCACTTACAGAGAGGGGGGAATGAAGCAGAGCCTGGCCGATCGCCAGGGCTGGACTGCTTAGATTTTGGGCAATCGGGTCGCTTTTTGGCTCAAAACCCGCGGCTGCGGATTGGTAGCGGGCCGGGTACACATTGACTGGCCGCCCTCTTAATGCTCAGCTCCGGTATCGGACTCTCTGAGTCCGAATCTGGAGCTGATTGCTTTAATTCGCTAAGCTCAGCTGCCGCCCCCTGTCTGTGTGAGCGAGAGGCTGGGCTGACAACTGCTGCAGTGTGCACACCTTCCCAGATACCAAAGGCTGGGAACAGCACGCACACTGTATTGGTGCTGCCCCTTCACCCCCCCCCCCCGTGGACTGTGAATGAGCTCTCCCTGGAGGTGCTGCTGATGACGCTGCATCTGGGGTTAGGCCAGGCACGCATGTCCGGGGGGCGGCTAGTCATTGGTTGGGAAGTGGGGAAGCCAGTATCTGAGAGGGAAGCAGCTGCTCATAACCAACGCATGCTGCTCAGTGGTTTTCAGATATTTCCATCGTTTACGCCACAGCTGCTCGTCCGGATCCCTCCTCCGCACTCAGCCCCCAGGGATGTATCACGGAGCGGCAGGCAGGCTGTGGTCGGTGCCCGCACTGTGCGCCACCTCCTACGGTAGTGCTCGGATCCCTCTCCAGCCTCGCCTGCTGCCACAACCTGTCCGGCTCGGCCACCATGTAGGCGCAGTACGTCTCCACACCGCTTGTCTAATGTGCTAGTGGCCGTAGTAGCTAATGGAGGAGGAGGCCAGCCAACACCCATTGAAGGTTCCTGTGCTGGCGGCGCTGCACCCTCCTCCCAGTCAGCTGCAGGCAATATTTTATACCCGGGAGGACAGACACTGCAGGCTGAAGCAGAACCGGGGAGACACAGGACCACAGGCAGTACTCACTGGCAAGGCGGCTAGAGTTGGGTGAGTGACTGTGACACACTAAATTTTTTCTTTGCAGGTTGATGGTATGGTTGGATACCCCAGAAGGCAAGCCGCTGTCAATCTTTTGACACCCCCCCCCCAGCCAGCAGGCCCCTCAAATTCTTTTGACCCCCCCAGCTGGTCCCTCACATTCTTCTACCCCCCCAGGACCCGTATCACCAGGTGAATGAGTGGGGGGGTTGAAGAAAGTGAGGGACCTGCTAGGGGGTCAAAAGAATTTGAGGGGCCTGCTGGCTGGGGGTGTCAAAAGATTGAGAGGACCCTGGGGGTGTAAATAGGCTGTACAGCTCTGTGATACCCTCATACACATAGCATATTACTGTACAGCTCTGTGATACCCTCATACAAATCACATATTACTGTACAGCTCTGTGATACCCTCATACACATCGCATATTACTGTACAGCTCTGTGATACCCACATACACATCGCATATTACTGTACAGCTCTGTGATACCCTCATACACATCGCATATTACTGTACAGCTCTGTGATACCCACATACACATCGCATATTACTGTACAGCTCTGTGATACCCTCATACACATCGCTTATTACTGTACAGCTCTGTGATACCCTCATACAAATCACATATTACTGTACAGCTCTGTGATACCCTCATACACATCGCATATTAATGTGCATTAATGGGGGGCAGTAGACATGTGCATTCGTTTTAGTACTAAAATGATTTAGTCCGAATTTTGGGAAAATTTAGTTTTTGTATGACTCAAGAGAAACGAAACTGCTCAGTACAAAAAACGAAAGATACTAAAATAAAATGCACTACATTTTAGTTTCAGTCCTTTTTGTGATATTACATTGATGAGTGAAGGAGACCAGCAATGAAGAGCGCAACATCGCAACATCCGAAGTTCTGCACCCTCCACATGCCAATGCAGTAGGATGTTCTATACAGAGAGGGACATTAATTAATTAAGGAGGATGTTCTATACATTATACAGAGAGGGGTATTAATTACTGCAGGGGGATGTTCTATACATTATACAGAGAGGAGCCTTTTTTTTTGTAGCCCTTTAAATCCAGTGGCTGTGAGCACTGAGATTGGCTGCTTGTTACATTATCTCTCAGTACAATGTATCAGGCTCAGCTGTTACAGTAACTGACTGTAACAGCGCTCAGAGTTTCAGTAAAACAAGGAAATAATATTGTTCTAACCTCTTATATATAAAAATATTATTTACTAGTTTTACTGAAACTCTGAGCGCTGTGATGAGCAGCAGACAGTTACTGTAACAGCTTTGCCTGACACGGGGCAATATTACAATGTTGGTGCTAACTTAACCAGAGCTGTTGTAAACTTAAAACCTCCATAGGCTATAATGGCTCTGGGAAGTTTACAACAGCTCTGGTTAAGTTAGCACCAACTATGTAATATGGCCCACATTGTGCTGAGAGTGAGAGATACTGTAACAAGCAGCGATCTCAGCCCTCTGAGGAGCCACTGCAATAGTAATTGTATCCGCTGGTTTTCGGATGAATGAAATTAGTTTTCATACTAAAGAACTGAAAACGAATTTCTTTAGCAACTAAATAAATTGCATTTAAGGACTAATCCATTAGTTCAAAATGAAATTTTGTGCTGTGCACATGTCTAGGGGGCAGCATTTCATCCATCGCTCCAGGCAGCACTGTGGCTTGGGCCGGCCCTGCCTACAATATTCTGATTATTTCATCAGTAAAAGGAGCACTTATATGGTGCATGGGATGCTAAATACTGGAATCTTTATTTTATATAATCAAATATGATATATATATATATATATATATATATATATACACAAACCAGGGAGAGAGCACTCCAGTCAACACATTAAAAAACCAACAACAGCTTCATGAATGGGTACATTATACCAGATTTTACCACATGTTGAAAAATTCTTAAATCTAAGCTTTGTTGAATAAAATGGTGGAAATTTGGTTCGCAATGAACGGCCGTGAATTGCTTAAGCCTGCCAATAACATCAATGTAATCTACCCTCTGGCAGGTCCTACTCTGCAAACCTAATGACTGCCCATCATGGGATAAACTCACTTACTGAGGAACAGGTCCCTTCATGGAGCTCCCGCAGATCAAGGTTAAATAGAACCTGGAGGAGGAGGACCTGTGGCAGGGAGGGGTGCATACCCAAGCGATTCATATGAAAAACACATGGGGGGGGTAGCACTCGACCTTAACTAAGCATTCAGTGCGGGTGTGTCTCAAAAATAAAATACAAACAAAACCATGGAGAGAGCACTCCAGACAAACACATTCAAAAACCTGCAACAACAGCTCCATGCATGGTTACATAATACCAGCTTTTACCACATGTTGAAAATTTCTTAAATCTAAGCTTTGCTGAATAAAATGATGAAAATTTAGTTTGCAATGAACGGCCGTGAATTTTTCAACATGTGGTAAAATCTGGTATAATGTACCCATTCATGAAGCTGTTGTTGTTGGTTTTTGAATGTGTTGACTGGAGTGCTCTCTCCCTGGTTTGTTTGTATTTTAATTTTGAGACGGGATTTTTCTGTGATGTCAACCGTTCCTCAAGACCAAGATCTGCTGGGCAGAGAGACTCCAACACGCCCAACTTGAGCCCTGCAAGCTCAGCAGTGACTTCCTGTATCTTCCCTGCCTACTAGCAAGTCATGAAAAAGGCAGGGAAAACACTGCGAGTCTCCCTACTGGAGTCTGGGTGCCTTTGCATTCAATTACAACATATTTCCTGGATAAAAAGCGGAAGCCATACGGCGCATCTAGTGCAATTAATAGGTTAATAAATCAATGGATGTATAAAATCCATAAAAAGCAGTGTAAAATACATAAACGTAAAGACAGAGGGCGTAAAAAATGTAATAAAATGTCAATGAAAGTGCATAGAGTAAAGTCCAGGTCCAAAGTCAAATGTGCAAAGGTGCTCAAATATATAGTAAAAAATACTCAAAAAATGATGATGAAGAATGGTGTGTTGATCTTCTTTTAAGTGCTGGTGTTGAATCCTTTTATCCGTCAGTATTCCTCAAAGAAAGCATATCACAGGAAAAAAGTGATAGTGCAGACAGTTAAGGTAGAATTGCTCAAATTATAATCAAGGTTTGAACCACTCACATTTGTGGGAGCCCACAAGATCCCGGCTCAAGGAGAAACAGCCTACAGCCAAATATAGGGTGGCACTTCCCTTCTTTCTGTCCGTGATGGAGACTAGATAAAATGAAGAGAATCGGGAGACGATTCGGGAGACGAATCGGGAGACGACCAATGTGGGAACTGCCTCTTGTTGGTGTGGAGGTGGCTGCTGGGCTGACTTGAGGCTCCTTTTCCTGGGATAGACGTGATGTGGAAGGCCGCTGAGTGCCTTCTAGGTGCAATGTGATATTCCCCTGGAAGAACTCACCAGACGAAGCTGTAGGACTCCCTTCTCTTCCACTCCACAACATATTTCCTGCCTGCTGCGTGACTCCATGGGACTCACTGCTTGAGGAAGCCACTGGTACAAATGCAAGTTGTGCAGTATTGGATCCGGACTCGGTATCGGACGATCTCAATTACCACATGAACGGATTTCATCGGCAGCTCGAAAATAGCGATTGGGACATCCCTGGACTAGAGTATAGCCTAATGGGAAATTAGACTGTGCAAAAATCTAGACATTGCTTAGGGCTTTAACTTACAAGGTTATTCATAGAAAGGTGAAACTCTGGATAACTTTTGGAGAAGTGAAAATTCTAGGTCAAAGTAACCAAACTGGAAAAATGCTCCCATTTATCTTATTCCAAATCAGCTATTTTGACCTAGAATTTTCACTTTTCCAAACGTTCTCCAGAGTTTTACCTTTCTCTGAATAACCCCGATAATGATTTCTTTTTCCCTATGTCTAAATTCACTGATAGTAAATTATTTTACATAAGGCAACACTTGTTGGTTATTTACCCTGGTTGCTATTTACAAGTATTTTTGGCTGTAATGATTAGGGATGAGCTGTTGAGTTCGATCGGTTCGGAGTTCGATTCGAACATCGCCTGTTCGTATGTTCGCAAACTCTGAACATTTCCGCGTGTTCGCCGCATGTTCGCCCACAATGCACCACAATGGACCACAATGCACTTTTTCCACTAGCCTGAAGCTTGTAATTGGCTACAGCCTTGCACCTGACCACAGTTTAGGTGCAAGACAGGTGCAAGACTATGCCAATCACGGCTCAGAGTCCTGATTGGGCAAATTTTGCCCAATCATGGGCTCACAGAGCTAAGTCCCGCAGCACACTATGTAAGGTGTCCCTTGCAGCCCCAGCAAGTGTTTTTTGAGAGGAGATTGTTGTGTTAGCGTGTGTTCTCACTGCCAGCAGCTATTGGGGGGGTCTCACTTCTACAAAATATCTGGGAATTGTTGTAATCTGTGTGTTCTCACTGCCAGCAACTATTTTGGGGGTCAGTCATTTCTACAAAATATCTGGGAATTATTCTAATCTTTGTGTTCTCACTGCCACCAACTATTGTCGGGGTCTCATTTCTACAATATCATTAATTTCATTTCGTCATTTAACATTTATATCATTTTAATATTGGACCGCAGGGTCCAACCCCGCACTCTTCCACAATACCACAAAAGGGTTACGGTGTGAAGGCACGGTTGCCGACACTAAAGGCCAAATTTTAAAGCACCTATTGTTACTTTCATCCAAAGCCTGCATAAGTTTCACCATAATTTAGCCAAAAAATCACTAAACTTGTTCTGCGTGTCCTAAAATGTCTCCTCTTTTCATACAGGCTGCCGCCCCAAGCAGTTGTTTATGAATAGATTAAAGGAAAACCATTTACTGTCATTTGACATGTCATTTTTTTGTTTTTAAATGTTTCTATACATCTGACAAATCCGCCACTTCACGGCAGGTTATGGGGACCTCCTAGGCACAATATTTGAAGGAATTTTTCATTTTTATTTTTAACCCTTATTTCATGGAAAACTCACTGTTCCTTTAAAAATTGTTTTTTTTTTAACTTTTTGTCCTTGTTTCCTTTCCCCCAGGGCACTACCCGGACCCCCATACACCTTTTATGGCAAATATCTTGCATATATGCCCTCTTGGAGGGCACTCTAAAAATCAAACTTTTGAGTCCCATTGAGTTCGGTTTGTGTTCGAGTTCGAACTCGAACTTTTGAAATTGTTCTGCGAACCGAACACGGGGGTGTTTGACTCATCCCTAGTAATGATGAGTTAATTTCCACAATCTAAGGGTCAAGTTTGCCCCAAGCACTAAGTCTATCAGGGTTATCCAAAGAGATTCGAATTGCTTGAGAAAGGTAACCGAACGCTGAAAATCAGCATTCGGTTACCTTTCCTGGCCATTCGGCTATCCAGAGAGCAGGCAATTCGCCAAATCCTGGCGAATTGCCTGCACATACGGTGACTGTTCGGTGCCTGTTCGAGGGCAGTGAAATCCCCATGAAAAAGCATTGCTTCGGCTATTCAGAGAACACAAACCAGCAGTGAAAGGTTCCCCTAATGCCCTGCCATTCGGTGGTTTCATTCGGCAAATTTATTCAGGAGAATCCCATAGGCTTCAATGTTAAAAATATTCCTGTTTTAATTCAATATCTAATAAACCGTTCATTATAAAATTCTGCAGCAAAAAGTCTCTTTATTTATAGATTTTTTAGGATACTTTAAGCATTTTTCTGAATTTTTTAAAAAAAATTAAAAGTCCGATTTTTTTTTTTTTTTTTTCAGTTTGCTAATTTTTTTTGTAACAGCCCTCTTTATTATCATTCCCTGGACCTCCTGTGAAAATTTCAGACATTTTCGCTCAGTAGTTTCTTTGCAAACAGCGTTTCTTTTTCCCAGATTCATACAAATGGTTTTTCTAATTTATTCACTGCCTCCTCTACGTCACAGCTGCTTCGGCTCTGTGTGATTCGGCTCCTGTTCGGCTCCTGTTCGGCTCCTGTTCGGCTTCCTCGAAGGTTAATCCAGATGTTTTTGCTTGTTTTCAGCGTGCATTCGGTTAGTGTTCGTCAGGTTTGCGGCAGCTTTTCCCTGCAATTCGGGGACCCTGTGCTGTTTGCTGAATACACCGCAGGGTCACCGAAATGCAATCGGCAAAAGGAACCGAATTGAAGAGAACGAAAAGTCACCGAACGTGCGGTGACTTTTCGAATCTCTTTGGATAACCCTGTATGTAAGCATTTAAAGGAAAGGAAATGTCAAAGTCTATTCATGGTTCTCCTTGTAAAAACATTTAACATGATTAAGTCTCCCAGGACTTGTAAATGACACAAAAAAAAACGAATCTGGTCAGAACCAATATAACGTTTGCATTATTTGAGTTTTTCACCCTTGTAACAATTCTCCAAAAAACTTTATAGATCTGTAATTTTAAAAGGACAACAAAAAAATTGTCTATGAAAAATTATAGGCCCTATTACATTCTTTGCGCAAAAACACACGGTAAATGCGTGAATTTTTGCGCGAAGCGTCAAACATTAACACGTGGAACTCAACGCTGGTATTACAATCCTCGCGCATTTTTTCATCTGTCAAGAAATAACGCGCGTAAAACGGAAGCGCAAAAACGCGCACGCAGTAACGCTGCGTGCAGAGATGAGTGTGCGGACTGTTTTGTTCACGCGATTCAGCCAATCAGAATTAAGAACCACAACTGTCTTACGTTAAGTTTTTGCGCCTGTCAAAGTCAATCTGCGCATATATGCTTATCAAAAAAAAAGCACACACAACTTCTCAAATTTATTGGTTTGGTGTGTGTAAAATGTGTAACTATACTTTGCTGCGTATTTTTTTTTGGGATGGTGTATTTAGGTTCGGCCAGGTTGATAGAATCTGCCATTAACACCAGCTTTTAGGAGTTGCTAAAATTATGCGCGCAAAGGCTGTGCATTACAAACTGCGCATAGATTGTAATACCATCCGTGTACCAGTGCACAAACGCATTTGCACTCACAATGTTAAGTATAAGACGCACGCAGTAAAGTATGCTCGCGCAGCGTTCGCGCAGGTTCACCCGCAGTAGACGCATACGCGGGTTTGTTGCGCTGACATTGTAATACAACATTCAGTGCAAAGGGTTTTTCCCCTCGCATTAATGCATTTTTGCGCACGCGTTAATGTTTGCGTGAAGAATGTAATTGGGCCCTATATGTAGTAAAGGCAGGGTTTTTTTTGAGCCGGTACGCATCTCTTGGCAGGGCCTAATTTGTTACTGCCACCCAGTTGTTACACCACTGCTCCCCGGTAGTCAGCGGTGGTGCCCCATGTCCAGCAGCCACGTGATGTCATCAGCGGGGCCGACGACTTGCAGGCATTGGGGGCGGTGCCGGCAGAGGGGAAGGAGCATGCCGCTGCCAGGTTAGCACTCTGCAGTCTCTGCGAGCAGCTGGCCTGGCTGGGCATGGAGCACCTCCGCTGACAGCCGGGGAGCAGTGGCGTAACAACTGGGTGGCAGTGCAGGTGTTCTGGCTCCAGCCAGGGGCAGATCCGGAGGGGGGGCAATGGGGCAATTGCCCCACCGAGAAAATCGCCGCCGGCGTTCTCTTTCCCTGCGAGGCGAGCGGCCGCTTGCCTCATGGGGAAAGAGAACGCCCGTGGAGCCTGGGGCTTGAGGAGGTGACAGCTGGGGGAAAATATACCCATGTTGTGAGCTGGGGCAAATATACGCATGTTGTAAGCTGGGGCAAAAATACCCATGTGAGCTGGGGGAAAATATATCCATGTCGTGAGCTGGGGGGCAAATATATCCATGTTGTGAGCGGGGGGGCAAATATACCCATGTGAGCTGGGGCAAATATATCCATGTTGTGAGCTGAGGCAAATATATCCATGTTGTGAGCTGAGGCAAATATTGGGGGGGGAATTAATTATGGGGAGAAATTAATTGATATGGGGAATAAATTGATATTGGGGGAGAAATTAATTGATATTGGGGGAGAAACTAATTAATATTGGGGGAATAAATTGATATTGGGGAGAAACTAATTGATATTGGGGGAATAAATTGATATGGGGAGAAATTGATATTGGGGGATAAATTGATATGCTGGGGGAGAAATTTAATTGGTATGCGTCGGCGTAGGCGTTGAATAAATTGATATTGGTACATTACTGTGAGTTTTATTACTGTGGAGCTCTGACACCCCCATACACACTGCACATTACTGTGGAGCTCTGACACCCTCATACACAATGCACATTACTGTGGAGCTCTGACACCCTCATACACAATGCACATTACTGTGGAGCTCTGACACCCTCATACACACTGCACATTACTGTGGAGCTCTGACACCCTCATACACACTGCACATTACTGTGAGTTTTAGTGCTACATACCCCCGGGGTGATATATGGCTATGTTTGTGAATGAATGGCTTGGCTGTAATGCATGTATTTGACTTTAACCCTTTCGCTGCAGAGGCTTTTCCCGTCTCTGTGCTGAGCTCATTTTTACCGATTTTGCTTATCATGTTTAAATGCGTTTTGAAGGCTTATTTTAGTATATGACCCAGACATGTTATATATCGTTCTTTCCGTCAGACTCGGCAGATTCATAATATGTCATTATTATATGTATACGTCATGACCTGTCTGTATATTATAACAAAAAATGCAATAAAATATGAATTTTCAATAATTTACAACGTGTAAAGTGTTTTTTTTTCACATTTTAACATGCGAGCAATTGCGGTTATATTTTGTATGGGGTGCGCTTGTTAAAAAAAATTAGAGATGGGGTCTCGTTACATTTTTTTTGGGGGAAATTACGCGATTTTTAACAAACGCACTGCATACAAAAATCGTTAGTGCAGCATCATTGTTCACATTATAATTGAAATGGGAACAATATTGCTGCATTAACAAACCAAGAAAAAAAAAATTTTTTTTTTTTTTATAATTTTTTTTAAATATGTTTTTATTTTTATTTTTATTTATTTTTTTAAAACTTTTTTTATACTCATGTTTGGTATTGTTGGAACGGCCATGCTCTGGCCGATCCAACAATACCAAACATTAACCCCTAACTTCCACGGATCGGGAGATAGGGGGTTCATTGGAACCCCCTATCTCCACCATTGGTGGCAGTTAGGGGTTAACTCCAGGACTGGCGTCATCGTGCTATGCACGATGATGCCAGTCCTCAGGGGGCATTCCCGGAAGCTTGGCCGACATCCAAGATGTCGGTCAGCTCCGGGAAAGGATCACGAACCGGCGCTTTTCGGCGCCCATTCGTGATCCGGCCCCCATGGGGATAATGCCAGGTACCATTTGGAAGGGCAGGCTGTTCCCTTCCAAACGGTGCCTGGGTTAACCCCCTGCACGCCGGCGATCGAGAGGGAGAGAGGTCCGAAGGACCTCCCCCCCTCCCTTTCAGGCGCCTCCTCCGCACATGCGGGGGGGGGCTCCTGAATTAGGTGTCATCGCGCCCACGCGATGACACCTAATTACTCCGGCGGCGGTTCCGGGTGCTGGGCTGACATCGAGGATGTCAGCCCGCACCGGGGGGGCCAGCGATCGGCCGGAACCCGGCCGAACGCTGGCCCCAAAGAGAGGACGCTCTCAGTGCGTCCACCGCAAGGAACGTACCTGCGGTTGGACGCGCTGAGCGCGTCCTTAGCAGCGAAGTGGTTAAACAGGCTGCTGTGCGTAAAAGTCTGCATCTGTGTTCTTGTCGCAGTCCGGCATTGCCCCCTTGCCCTGCACCCAAAAGGCTGTTATTGCTCCTAGAATTGCCACATTATCTGCTGCCTGCACTTCACAAAGTAAGAATGACTTGTAAAATTGCCTCTGTCCTTAAAGGGTTAATAAAGGAGTATTTATTAAGACACGAAAAATAGTCATAATAATCACTGTTTCTCCCTGGCCGGGAGAGTACCCCCACCTATTTTTCCAGAACAAAAAGCACTGAGTAAAGGGATAAATAGACATGTTTAGAATATTGATGGCTTTACCGTGTGATCATTACAATCAGACAATAGCATGACGGCATCATACAAGTGCGTGATTCTACTTCCGATCGTAAAATGCCTTGCGCAAAGTACATTACTCACATGTGCGTTTTACAAGCCCCAGGCCTAATGCTGCATCATGTAAAGAACCTGCTTTCAGACTCAAAAAGAAGTTGTTGTATGATAAGTACTATGTAAAGAATGATAGGTCAGACAGATAGGCAGGATGGATGTGATGAAGGATGTGACGTCAGTTCGGCCATCGACTCATGCATATTTTGCCATAACTGGACATACAATATGTGTACATGTACACAATAGTTTCACAAACCAATGATGTTGGTTGCCCCAATGTTCTTCCTGGATTCTTCCTAGAAAGTCCTTCCACAACATACCTTTTATATACATATCTTATCCCAGAAATATATGCAGTTTGCACAGACTTCTGTTGTCTTCTGATGGAAGGTTGGAGTCCTTTACCATTCAGTATGCGACTGCCAACACAAGCCTCGATTTATTTGAGCTCGATAGTTATAATCACAACTTTCTTCAGCCGCATTTTGCCCATTTTTCTGGTCCATAGATCCAAATTCAGGCTTACTGGCATCTTGATTCCCGTTAAAAATTTGGTTCAAATATTGGTTCTCACGGCTAAATTTTTTAATAGAAATATCGGCTTTAACAATTTAAATCCAGTTTATTGGGATGGAAAAAAATCAAAAGCTAAAAGGTGCAGATAACTGGCTTTTCAGATGTGCCATTTATTATATTGCTTCAGCTCTTACTGTATGAACATTGCATGTTGCGCACTTAAATCGTACACTACGGACTTGAACATTTTATAGTAAATCATTGTTTTTTTTTTTGAGAAAGTATTTTACCAGGAAGGATACATTGAGATTTCTCTCATTTTCAAGTATGTCCTGGGTGGCGAGTATGTACCGTTAGGTGTCTTGCCCAAGGACACTTACTGGAGAGGTGCACTTACTGGGATCGAACCTGTGTCTCCATGGTTTATAGAGCAATGATGTTACCTCTACTCCACCCAGCACATTATAATATGACAAATGACATGAATCTTAATGTACAGACTTGCGCTTTTTAACATCGTGTAGGTTGGGAATTTTACTGTAAATGTGGATATCATTGTGCAGAAGTTGCAAGTTCCATGTTTAACCCCTTCACTACCTAGATCAAGATATCTCAGGCTTCAAAGGCACCATCCGGTGCTCGATATTGAGTTATCTCAATCTGCAGCCTTAGAACAAAAACAATTGAAACAAAATTTGTTTGCTGCATATGAATTTCATTTGATTATTGGCTCCAGAAGGTGACGCCAAAGTTTTAGCCCTGTGGGCATAATGCCCAAAGAGCTAAAACTGTGTAAAATCGGCTAACTGGATGCCCAGACATTGGACATTCAGCAGCCGATGCAGGGAAAACGAGCTGTAACTGTAACGGCTGTAACTCGATTTGGCAGTAGATGGTGCCATCTGCCTGCTACATAGGTTATTACAGTAAAAAAAATGCATTGGGAATATGCCCAAATATTTCTTACTGTATAATTAATTTAAAAAGATTTTTTTAAAAAAACACAGGTTCCTAACCATGGATTTTTGAAAAATCACTTGGTAGCGAAGAAGTTAAGGCAAAGACGCATCAATACATAAAACAAGGAACAGCATCCTCCGTACTTTGAGATCCACATTTAACACACAAGAATATGACTATTCTCACTAACACAAAATCGAATTAAAAACTCAAATTGATGCACCTTCTTGAACTGAATTATTGATGGCACTAAATATTAATATTAAATCATATTAAATAATTTCAGACGGCATTTGGAGATACTGGGAAAACAATTCATGGAGAATGTCGTGTTTCTTGTCTTTTGAGGGATTTCAATACAATTTGGTTATAGAATATAAACAGATGAGATTAACCCTTTCGCTGCTGAGGCTTTTCCCGCCCCTGTGCTGAGCTCATTTTTACCGGTTTCGTTCATCATGTTTAACCGCATTTTGAAGCATTATTTTATTATATGACCCAGACATATTATATATCGTTCTTTCCGGCAGATTCATAATATACCATTATTATATGTATACGTCATGTCCTGTCTGTATATTATAACAAAAAATGCAATAAACTTTTAATTTTCAATAATTTACAATGTGTAAAGTGTTTTTTTTTCACATTTTAACATGCAAGAATTTGCGGTTATATTTTCTATGGGTTGCGCTCTAAAAAAATTAGAAATGGGGTCTCGTTACTTTTTTTGGGGGGAAAATTACGCGATATTTAACAAACGCACCCCATACAAAAATCGTTAGTGCAGCATCATTGTTCACATTATAATTGAAATGGGAACAATATTGCTGCATTAACAAAACCAAAACAAAAAAAATTGTTTATTTTTTTATAATTTTTTTTAAATATTTTTTTATTATGATTTTTATTTAACTTTTACATGGTCATGTTTGGTATCGTTGGAAAGGCCATGCTCTGGCCGATCCAACAATACCAAACATTAACCCCTAGCTGCCATGGATCGGGAGATAGGGAGTTCATTGGAAACCCCTATCACCAACATTGTTGGCAACTAGGGGTTAACTCCAGGACTGACATAATCACACTAAGCACCATGATGCCAGTCGTCAGGGGGAGTTCCTGGAAGCTTAGCCGACATCCAAGATGTTGGCCAGCTCCGGGAGAGGATCACGATTCGTCGCTTTTCGGTGCCGAATGGTGATCCGGCACCCAAGGGGTTAAAGCCAGGCACCGTTTGGAAGGGCAGGCTGTGCCCTTCCAAACGGTGCCTGACTTTCACCACTGGACCCCGGCGATCGGGAGGAAGAGAGGTCCGCGGGGGGGTGCCTGAAATAGATGTCATCGCGCCAGCCCGATGACATCTATCGTCCTCCCCGGGGTCCCGGAGTCCCTGGCTGACATCCAAGATGTCAGCCCGCAACAGGGGTGCCAGCAATCGGCCGGAATCCCGGCCGATTGCTGCCTCCTCTGCTAGGACGCGCTCAGCGCGTCCATAGCACAGGAGGAGCCCTTGGCACCGAGCACGTCCTTAGCAGCCAAGTGGTTAAGCACAGACAAAAGACAAAAATCATCAGAAAGGTTAAGATAATGACCCAAAAAATAAATAAAGTTTACAATGTCAGTCAACCAGTGCATAGGCCAGAAAGGAACAAATGGACTCACTTCATATAGAAAAAGTACATAGCTCCTCGGCATCAGAGTACAAAATATTAAATCTAATCATTTACATATTATTATAATTATTACATTTTTAAATGTGCACAGGATGTTATTGTATGCATAAATCTAATCAATTGATTACATATTCAATTTAAGAGGAAAGGCTAGAAAAGTAAAAATTAAACATTAGCATTTTCAGAGACTTACTTTCCTTGTTTGCATTTTATAATGCGGAGAATAATGCACTATATATGGCCAACAGCACTTAAGGGGTTAATCAGACAGCGCGAAATGTCGCTGACATTTCGGTGCTCTCTCGTTCCCTGCACTTCGAGGAATCAAAGTTCCCCACGCTGTGGTGAATTCAGCATTCACCGCAGTGTCCCGGAGTGCAGGGAAAAGCCGCCGAAAAAAACACAGAAAAAATGAAAATGCGTGGAATTAACATATAAGGTCCTATGAATGATAATAAAAAGGTCTGTTACAGAAAAAATAACTGGAAAAAAAACCTTGTCGCAAAAAATCCCAAAAAATGCCTAAAAGAACCTAAAAAATCTATAAATAAAAATACTTTTTACAGCACATTAAAATAACAAATGGTTTATTAGATATTGTATTAAAACGGCAATATTTTTAACATTGAAGGCTATGGAATTCACCTGAATAAACCTGCCGAATGAAATCACCGAACACATTTCGGCAACTTTTCACTGCTGTTCCATGTCTGTGAATAAATTAACCATTGCTTCTCTAGGGGGGAATTTCTTTGTCGTCGAACAGGCACCGTACGTGCAGGCAGTTTGCAAAAATTTGGCATACTGCATGTTCTCTGGATAGCCGAATGGCCCCGAAATGTCACCGTGTGCTGAAATTTAGTGTCCGGTTACAGTTCAGCGACATTTCGGACCTTTCTGAATAACCCCTTAAATTATGATGGTGGCTAAAAATGTGTAAGATACAGCAGACAAATGGAATTTTAGAGGCAACATGTAAAACATTTATTCTTACATGATCAGTAAGTTATCTGTGTAAAGGGCATCATATAATATTTCAAACCTGCCAACTTCGGCAGGTCTAGGATAGTTTGAAAGGCAGTGCCATTCGTGTCATCCCCGTCACTAATATGCCCCCAAAAGGGGCATGTCATGCCAGCTGCCCTGCTGAGCAACAGCCAGTCACAGTCAGATGCTGCTCCTGTTTGTAGGCTTCAAAAGCCCTGGTTAATTTAAGCATTGAAGCCCCGCGAGCACTATTAACCCCTTAACGCCGCAGGACGTACATTTACGCCCTGCATAAGGCGGGCTTTGACGGCTAATGCAGGGTGGCTTTGATCGGTGGCAGCTAGGGGGTCATGTATGATATTGCTGGAAAATAGTAAAAATAAAAATAATAAAAAAATAATAAATTAAATAATAAAAAAATAAATACGTGTTTTTTTTTTTTTAATGCAGCACTATTGTTCACATTTCAATTATAATGTGAACAATGATGCTTCACTAATGATTTTTTTTTGGGGGGGTTTAGCTAAAATCGCGCAATTTCTCCCCAAAAAAAAAATGGGTTCCCCGTTCTAATTTTTTTAACAAATCTACCCCATAAAATATGACCGCAGAGCCTCGGATAATAAAATTTAAAAAAAAACACTTTACGCACTGTGGAAGATTGAAATTTTATTGAAAATTCTATTTTGTTTACTTTTTTTTACATTTTTTGTTATAGCATTTTGGCAGGGCATGACATATACATATAATAATGATATATTATTAATCTGCCGAGTCTGCCGGAAAGAACGATATATAATTTGTCTGGGTGGTATAAGAATACGTGACTTAAAAATGGTCAAAATGAGCTCAGCAAACTTCTACTTCCGAAACAGCGCCGAAGTTGTAAAATTACTCCCGTCCTTAAGGGGTTAAACTGGTGCTCGTGCCTCGTGGTGCATTTTCCCCTCAGGCCTCCTGAAACCAGGTGAATCTCTAATGCCGGCATCGGGAGGTCTATGGGAAAATCCTGTGTCACGCGGCCAGACCATATGACTTGGCAGGTCTGACATTTAGCGAAGGATCTTTCTGAATTAATCAATTTAGTGTTTTGAATAAACAAGGATATTTTTTTTTTATTTTTGATGTAAAACTGGAAATCGCTTCTGGGATTTTTCTTTCAGAACTTAATTAGCTGATTTTGGCACATAGCGAAGAGAACGCTTAACATGTTTATTTAATGATATGGCTAGCACAAGCCAAGGCCCCCAAGCGTTGCGTTAACGATGAACACGCTACACGTGTGTTGAGTAACCCGACGTATTGACACATTCCTGAATTTCGGGTCGTGTGTCAGAGATTATGCTGGCTGCGCAGTTTGTGTTTTATTATGTGTTGAGGTTTCTCGTGGCTGCAGGGAAGGAATGAATAGCGTTACTTGTACTGGTTCTAGGCAGTGAGTAAAGACAGATTTTGTGGGATTTTTTTATGGCGTATGAAACTTCCAGTCCTTGCCACGCTTCAATGCCAACCACAATATTTCTTTGAAAAATAACAAGAGAGTAAAGTAAAGCTTGCTTCTAGAAAAATAATGAAGAGTGAGGGCGAGGTCATGGAGTGGAAGATCTAGGAGGAAAATGAGCCGAACGATTAAGTAAAAGAATAATTTCTATCCTTATGTAATTTCACATTAACCTCTGGAATATGCCAGACGGATGTTGAAACAAACCACCTCGGTTCCCAGAGGACAAGGAACTATTAGTTCAGCAACTGTGCATGAATAGAAGGGATTTCATGGCTTATGAGTCTACTTGTTGGCCAAGAGGGGCTTCCCCGTGGGCTACATACAGCTCTCGTTCAGTTTCCTTTGAGTCAGCCATGGTTCTGCCTCACTGAATGGGTATCCTATGGGAATGACTCCTAAAAAAAAGACACTTTGAAAATGACGAAGAAAAAAATGACGCTCCATTTTGGACCGTATCTCTAAGAGACGTATACGAAAAGTCTCTTAATAGGCTGAAGTAGAGGGGGTAATGGGGAATAAAATGTAACTCTTAGGGCCCTATCACAAACTCAGTGCTCAGATATGTGAGTGTTAACGCAAGCTTAAGTGAATTTACCGCATGCCCCCCATTACAGCTCTAGCGCCAATGGGTTAAACGAGCTTACTGTACTTTGCGCTCCCTATACTTAGCATGAGGAGCGCAAAGAGTCATTAGCGCTTAGTGTATTTGAATGGATGACGGCTCACCGATACAGACAAGCATTTGGAAGAGTACTTCACTGATTTATTATAGCATTAAAAACTAAAGCACAGACATACACACAAGATACACTAACATAAGAACAAATGCGCACATTTACTATGCTGACATCTGCTGGATGGAGGACAACATAAAACCTCAATACATAAGCAATAGGTTTACAAAGTCCTAACCATAGGCAAACGCATTGCAGGGCTGGAACCAGACACAGGTTTCGGGGGGGGGGGTGCATTCTACCAGTTTTGGCCAAAAGCTGGTGTTGGGTTCGCAGTGACAGGTGGATATATTTGCCTCAGCTCACATGGATATATTGCCCCAGCTCACATGGATATATATGCTACAGCTCACAAGGATATATTGCCCCCCCAGCTCACATGGATATATTGCCTCCCAGCTCACATGGATATATTGCCCCCCAGCTCACATGGATATATTGCCCCCAGCTCACATGGATTTATATTGTCCCCATGTCACATGGATTTATATTGCCCCCAGCTCACATGGATATATTTGTCCCAGCTCATACATGGATATATTGCCCCAACTCACACATGGATATATTTACCCCAGCTCACACATGGATATAATTGCCCCAGCTCACACATGGATATATTGCCCCAGCTCACACATGGATATATTTGCCCCCAGTTCTCACATGGATATATTGCCCCAGCTCTCACCTGCTCCTCTGCTGCCAGGCCCCAGGCTCCGCCGGCGTTCTTCTCCTCCCTATGAGGCGAGCGGCTGCTGGCTTGCAGCATGAGATCGCACGCTGGTCATGTGGTTCCCATCCCAGGCGAGCGGCCAAGCTACATGCCAGCGGCCGCTCGCCTCGTAGGGAGGAGAAGACCGCCGGCGGTGGCGATTTTCTCGGGGCGGGGGAATTGCCCCGTTGTCCACCCTGGATCCGCCCCTGGCGCAGGTGGTGTGGCACACCCTAATGTTGGGTAAAGAGGTCCTCTTTCACTTAGTACATTCATATTTTATATGTTCCTTATCTGTTTTATGATAAATAGCGTAAAAACTGACGATCTCTGACTACTGCCTTGTTATTTCTAATGAACAATGTGCATTTTGTGCAAAAATCTTCAATATAAATTTTCTAATAGATAAATATTTCATGGGTTCACACTCTAATGTAACGGGCTGTGCACGCCAGTGGTCCTAACGCTAATTCCCGGACCGTTGCGGTTAACTGAAAAGTCAACCACAGCTAGAAGCTGGTGCAGACTGATTCCCGAGAGTGAGATCCTGCAGATCACTCGGCCCAGCAGCACAAGCCTCCATGTAGTCCTATGGACTCCAGGAGGTGGTACTCGCGGCGGCACGTTAGCGCTGCGGCAAGTATCCAGGAGGGTAGCGCTGCGTTATGTCAATTTTAAACTGTTTTAGCACCTTGGGCATTATGCCCACAGAGCAGAAACTTTGGGGGTACATTCTGGAGCCCAAAAGTAAACAAAATTATTTTGCAACAAACAAATTTTTTTGCATTGATAAAGCATAGCCCGAGATCGTGTTAACACGATCTCAGGCTGCCGTGTTTGCTACCGCTGATCGTGTATACATGATCACAGCAGTGAAGAGGTTATAAAGAAAAAAAACTCCAAAAAACAATTAAATACCAGCACATAAATTCAGAAAAAAAAACTATAATAGATAAAAAAAATAAAAAAAAACCTTCCAATCACAGCATATTTTTCAAATTCATAATATATCTAAGTGGGCTTCTCCAAAAATGAAAAGGCTATCTATATGAGAGCAATATGTTAAGCATTAAAGTAAATTACCATTTGAAATATTTCCATAATAAATGCCAATCCCAGACTTGAGAAACGTCCCATAAAATAGTAAATGGAAAGCTTGAGACAGAGAAAAAAACGCAATAATAGATTTCACCGTACTCTCAGATAAAGGGGGTTATTAAGAGAGCACTGAAATCTCGCCGACATTTCGGTGCTCACCCGTTCCCTGCACTTCGGGGAATAAAATTTTCCCGACCCAGTGGTGAATTCAGCATTCACTGCAGGGTCCTGAAACTCCGCCACAAAACCACCTGAAAACATGCCAAAAACCCGCCGAAAAACGCATCCGATACGACTCGAAGTATCGGATCACTAGAACCGCTGCAAAAAAACACGTCAAACACATCTGGAAAAAGCCGACGAGCCGCCGAACACAGCACAGACCAGCTGCTGGATAAAGACAACAAGCTGACGAATGGGTAAAAAAAAAAAAAACGGTTGAAAGTGTCAAAATGTAAATGCTGTTCGCAAAACAACTACTCAACAAACATTACTGGAGTCAACATATAAGATCCTATGAATGATTATGAAAAGGTCTGTTACAGAAAAAAGAAACAACGATTTTAAAAGAAAAAGGGGGAAAAATTTGCAGAAAAAAATCCAAAAAAATGCCTCAGAGATCCTAAAAAAAATCAATAAAAATAGTGAATTTTTACTGCAGATTAAAAGAATAAACGGTTTATTAGATATTTGATAAAAACGGGAATATTTTTAAAATTGAAGCCTATGGGATTCACCTGAATAAACCTGCCGAATGAAAACACGGAACAGCAGGGCATTTCGGCAACCTTTCTCTGCTGTTCGGTGTCTCTGAATAGATTAACCATTGCTTCTCTATGGGGGATTTCACTGCCTTCGAACAGGCACCGTACTTGCTGGCAGTTGACAAAAATTCATTCATTCTCTGAATAGCCGAATGATCCCGAAATGGCACCGTACGGGGAAATTCACTATTCGGTGCCATTGCGGGGCCAGATCAATTCTCTCTGAGTAACCCCTATAGTGTCTAACCATTGTACCATAACACGGTATAAACTCCTTATATGAGCCCCTTGTATAGTTGCCTGACTTCTCAATGTCAAACTGCCTTTTTCGAATCACCTTTTCAATGTGATGTTATTGAACCCAGACACTCACTACAGTTACAAGTATTTATAAAGCAGCAACGAGTTCCGTAGCGTTATTCAATAATGGGTCAGACACTATACCCCCTGATTCACTCCATTACTATATTACCACAGTTACCCCGGGATTCATGTCGGACAGCTGCTAAAAAACCCTTCTACCTCTATCTAAATACATGTAGAAAATGAAACCCGGTGAGTTGATAAGAGCTCCAATGGAACTAGTGTAAACATTGTATTATTTTTCAAATAATAAACAGTTGGAGCTCTATGCTGCTATAATCATCCGTATAGAGGTGTACGTACAAATAGTATGTTTTTAAAATGTAATGACTGATATCCCTGTGTATACATTGTCACTGACATCAATGAGTGGTCAGTTGCCTATATGACCCACACTGTCACCAACATCATGTGAGTCAGAGCAAACACATTGCTCATATTATCCAGTCAGTGGAAAATTCACCAGTGTGATTTCCAACAGTTATAACAATGCTGACCTCATTAATAATTTATTTATCTATCTATCTATCCATAGCTATCCATATCTATCCATCTATCCATATCTATCTATCTATCTACAGTGGCAAGAAAAAGTATGTGAACCCTTTGGGATTAAGTGGAGTTTTGCATGAATTGGTCATAAAATGTGCTCTGATCTTCATCTAAGTCACAACAATTTGAAAAACACAGTCTGCTTAAAATAATACAACACAAAAATCATATGTTTTCATGTTTTTACTGAACAGAACATGTAAACATTCACAGTGCAGGGTGGAAAAGGTATGTGAACCCCTAGCCTAATGATTTCTCCAAGAGCTAATTGGAGCCAGGAGTGAGCCAACCTTGAGTCCAATCAGTGTGATATTATTAGATGTGTTGCTGAAAGCTGTCCTGCCCTTTAAAAACACACACCAGTTTTAAACACATACCAGTTTTGGGTTTACTGGTTGCAAGAAGCACTGCCTGATGTGAACCATGCCTCGCAGAAAAGAGCTCTCAGAAGACCTACGATCAAGAATTGTTGACTTGCATGAAGCTGGAAAGGGTTACAAAAGTATCTCCAAAAGTCTTGATGTTCATGTGTCCACGGTAAGACAGACTGTCTACAAATGGAGAAAGTTCAGCACTGTTGCTACTCTCCCTAGGCGTGGTCGTCCTGTAAAGATGACTGCAAGAGCACAGCGCAGAATGCTTAATGAGGTAAAGAAGAATCCTAGAGTGTCAGCTAAAGACTTACAGAAATCTCTGGCACATGCTAACATTTTTGTTGACACATCTACAATAAGGAAAACATTAAACAAGAACAGAGTACATGGGAGGACACCACGGAGGAAGCCATTGCTGTCCAAAAAGAATATTGCAGCACGTTTGAAGTTTGCAAAAGAGCACCTGGATGCTCCACAGCACTACTGGCAAAATATTCTGTGGACAGATGAAACCAAAATTGAGTTGTTTGGAAAAAACACACAACATTATGTGTGGAGAAAAAAAGGCACAGCACACCAACATCAAAACCTCATCAACACTGTAACACATGGCGGAGGGAGTATCATGGTTTGGGGCTGCTTTGCTGCCTCAGGGCCTGGATGGATTGTTGTCATTGATGGAAAAATTAATTCCAGAGTTTATCAAGACATTTTGCAGGAAAACGTAAGACCATCTGTCCGCCAACTGAAGCTCCGCAGAGGATGGGTGATGCAACAGGACAATGACCCAAAGCATACAAGTAATTCAACAAAAGAATGGCTTCAACAAAACAAAATACACCTTCTGGAGTGGCCCAGTCAGAGTCCTGACGTCAACCCGATTGAAATGCTGTGGCATGACCTTAAGAGAGCGATTCACACCAGGCATCCCAAGAATATTGCTACACTGAAACAGCTTTGTGAAGAGGAGTGGTCCAAAATTACTCCAGATCGTTGTGCAGGTCTGATCTGCAACTACAGGAAACGTTTGGTTGAGGTTATTGCTGCCAAAGGAGGGTCAACCAGTTATTAAGTCCAAAGGTTCACATACCTTTTCCACCCTGCATTGTGAATGTTTACATGTTCTGTTCAATAAAAACATGAAAACAGGGGCGGAGCTAGCATCAGCAGTGAGCGGCCGTGTTTTGGAGGAGCTCTGCATCGACACAGCGATTTTCGGCCTTGTTCCTCCTTTTACTCGGCCGTTCGCAGTGCCCGATTGCTCTGGGGTGGTCCGGGGATTGCCGCGCTTCTTATCAGCTTCTGGACCGAGAGAACCGAGGAGCCCCGCAGCGTCTTCCCGGGCTTGGGCCTAGTGATGGCGGCCATCTTTGAAGCCTCGAGCTGGTAACAGACCTGCACCTCTACATCTGCGGGGACTGAGGAGACATGCCAAGCAGCCGGACAGCGAAAGGGGGCTCCCATCAGCGGGATATCAGGGAAACGCTGACAGGTGGGTCTGCCACTGGAAGGAGGATGGTCTCTTCATCTCTTCCTCCAGATTATGGATCATCCGGGGAGGATGACGGGTCCTGGCCGAGCGGGGATGGAGCGGGAATAGCATGGCTCTCCCCTCAGATCCTGCCACTTGACTCGCGCCCACTCTCCGCGGCGGCGAAGAAGCGGGCGCAGAAAAAACACAAAACCGCGCTGGCGGCGTCCTCGCTGGTCCTGGAAACCTCTCAGGCCCTGACTGGTGAGGATTCAGCTGACGACTCCCAGTTTTCCGCTTCCAGCAGTGGGGCCCCTAAAAGACACCCGAATCCGGGACTGGTGCTACCGGCAAAGATGGCTGTGGCGAAGGTGACCACGCCAAGGACGAACTCTGCTGCTTCAGCAACAAAAGGAGAAGATGACCATCTTCCCGCTACAAAAAGCGACTTTTGCAGAATTCTGAACGAACTGCGGGAGATACCAGAAATCTGGAAACCAGAAGTGGCTGCGGTTCGAGAAGAGGTCGCTACAGTGCGGGCGCAGGTGGAGGAGGTACAGACGGCGACATCCGAGGTGAAACTGGACCAAGCACGTCTCTCTGCCCAGGTTGTTGCACTTCAAACACAAGTGGAGGTTCTGACCCGCTCAGTGGAAACGTTAGAATCTCGACACAGACGCCGTAATATACGAGTCAGAGGCATCCCTGATTCGGTTTCGGCTGAGCAGCTCTTGCCCTACGTTACTCGCTTGGCCCTCCAGGTCGTTGGGCTCCCATTACATACGCCGGATATCGTTGGCTCAGTGTTCCGGGTCCGGAGATCTGCGTCGTCCCTTACGGGGGCACCGAGGGATGTTGTGGTGGCTTTTCGTGATGTGGCTCTCAAGGTGAAAATTATGACTACCCCGGGTGCTCGTGATCCAGTGCAATTTGAGGGCTCCACCTTGGCCCTCTACCACGACCTCCCTTTCCAGACCTTGATGGCCCGCCGCCGTTTTAAAGATGTGACATCTACCTTACGCAGGAAAGGAATTCGCTACCGGTGGGGTCCGGCAGGTACACTGGTGGTAACACACGGTAACGTGCCGTATACGATTACAGACCCCGACTTAGCAAGGTCAGACCTTGCTACGGTCGGTATTTCCCTGGACTCACCGGAGATACAACCGGGCTGAGAATTATCCTGGCCCTACATAAGCCTTCTGTTTTAATTGCTTTTCCGACGAATTCCCCGGATTGTTTTTGTTGTTTTTGATATTTTGATATACGGTTTTGACACGGTTTACTTGCTCCTTGTATGGACTATCCTTTATAACGAGGTTAACCTCCACCGCATTGTTTATCACCCGAGTTTTCCCAAATTTCGCAGGACTAAGCTACCGGACTTTTCATCTTCGGTTTTGCTGGCCGTATGTGGCCATATATTCGTTTGATTTCATGATCTTCCTTTGTATTTTTTATTACTTAAATAAAGAATTAAAAAAAACAAAAAAAAAAACATGAAAACATATAATGTTTGTGTTGTATTATTTTAAGCAGACTGTGTTTTTCAAATTGATGTGACTTAGATGAAGATCAGAGCACATTTTATGACCAATTCATGCAAACCTCCACGTAATCCCAAAGGGTTCACATACTTTTTCTTGCCACTGTATCTATCTATCTATATCTATCTATCCATATCTAAATTTATCTATCTATCCATATCTATCTACCCATATCTATCTATCTATCCATCTAACTATCCATCTACCTATATATCTGGATATGGATAGATAGATATGGATAGATGGATAGATAGATATGGATAGATAGATAGATATGGATAGATATATAGATGGAACATGGAACAGTCTTCCAGTAGAAGTGGTAGAGGCCAAAACAGTGATTGAATTTAAGCAAGTATGGGATAGGCATAAGGCTATCCTAAACAAAAAAAAAGTTTCTATGTTTCTAATATAGTGTATCTATCTATCTATCTCTAATTAATGGTGTATCAATCTACCTTAGTATTTATACTTGTCTTAGGGTTAGGGTGCAGGGTTAGGGGTTAGGGTTTGTGTTGCATGGTTTTTCAGTAAGTCTCATTTATCTGTCAACCTACTTTAGTATTTATACTTTTTTTAGGGTGATAGTTAAGTGTTAAGGTTTCTGTTACGTAGTTACTCAGTAAATCTATCTAACATTTATCTATAATCTACCTTAGTATTTATGCTTGTTTTACTGTTAGGGAATAGGGATAAGTGTTAGACTTTGTGAATAACTATATAATACAAACTCTATTTATTAATTCTCCATGTCTATCTAGCTATCTATCATCCATCTATCTAGCTATCTATTAAATCATCTGTTTATCTAGCTTTACCTCTACCTATCATTTATCTATCAATTTACCTTAGTATTTATGCTTGTTTTATGGATAGGGTTCAGTGTTAGGGTTTGTTACATAGTAATTCAGTATGTCTATCTATCGTCTGTCTATCTCTCTATCTATCCCTCAATCAATATATACCTTTACTATAATTTATCTATATCTCTCCTTAACATTTATCTATTATTCTACCTTAATCTTTATGCTTTTTAGGATTGGGGTTAGTGCTACATAGTTATTCAGTAAGTCTAGTTATTTATCGATTCTACACATCTATCTATCTATCTAAGGGCTATATTACAATCATCGCGCAAAAACCCTCACGCAAAGCGAGAATTTTTGCGGCAAGCGTAAAAAAGTTTTGCGCGCGTAAATTACTGCTGGAATTACAATCCTCGCGCGTCTTTTCATCCGCCGATCAATAACGCACGCAAACAGGACGCGCCCAACTGCTCGCGCAGTACCGTCGCGCGCAAAAATTAGTCTGCACACTGTTTTTTTCTCGCGATTCAGCCAATCAGAAATAAGAACCACAATTATCTCACGTTAAGATATTGCACCTGCCACAGTCAATCCGAGCATATATAACTGCAGCAATAATACATGCACACACAACTTCTCCATTTTATTGGTTTGGTATGTGTAGAATGTGTAACTATGCTTTGCTGCGTAATTTTTTTTTGGGCTGGTGTATTTGGGTTCGGCCAGGGTGTTCAGATTTGCCATTAACACCAGCTTTTAGGAGTTACTAAAATTCTGTGCGCAAAGGCTGTGAGGTAATTACCACAAATAGATTGTAATACCATCCGCGTACCAGCGCACATACGCATTTGCATCACAATGTTAAGTATAGGACGCGCTACGTACAGTAAGTTCGCACAGCGTTCGCGCAGGTTCACCCGCGGTAGACGATTACGCGCAGTTGTTGCGCTGACACTCAGGGTTATTCAAAGAGATTCGAAAAGTCACCGCACGTTCGGTGACTTTTCATTCTCTTCAATTCGGTTCCTTTCGCCGATCCCATTTCGGTGACCCTGCGGTGTATTCAGCAAGCACCACAGGGTCCCCGAATTGCAGGGAAAGGTCGCCGCAAACTCGACGAAAACTAACCGCAAAACCCAGCGAATGCACGCCGAAACCCTCAAAAACATCTGGATTAACCTGCCGAAAACCACAGAAAAAGCCCGAGCAGGAGCCGATCACACACAGCCGAAGCAGCCGAGATGCAGACGAGGCAGTGAATAAATTACCAAAATAGTTAGTGTGAATGTGTGAAAATGAAACGCTGTTTGCAAAGAAACTACTGAGCAAAAATGTCTGAAATTTACACAGGAGGTCCAGGGAATGATAATAAAAAGGGCTGTTACAGAAAAAATAAGTAAACTGAAAAAAAAAAAAAATTGGACTTTTAAAAAAAAAAAAAATTAAGAAAAAAGCTTAAAGTATCCTAAAAAATCTATAAATAAAGAGACTTTTTGCTGCAGAATTTTATAATGAACGGTTTATTAGATATTGAATTAAAACGGGAATATTTTTAACATTGAAGCCTATGGGATTCTCCTGAATAAAGCTGCCGAATTAAACCACTGAATGACAGGGCATTAGGGGAACCTTTCACTGCTGGTTTGTGTTCTCTGAATAGCCGAAGCAGTGCTTTTTTATGGGGATTTCACTGCCCTCGAACAGGCACCGAACAGGCACCGTATGTGCAGGCAATTCGCCAGGATTTGGCGAACTGCCTGCTCTCTGGATAGCCGAATGGCCAAGAAAGGTAACCGAACGTTGATTTTCAGCGTTCGGTTACCTTTCTCAAGCAATTCGGATCTCTTTGAATAACCCTGTATGTAATACGGCTTTCAGCGCAAATGGTTTTTCCCCTCGCGTTATTTTTTTTTGCGCCGGCGCAAACGTTTGCGTGAAGAATGTAATTTAGCCCTATATCTTTACCTATCATTTTACCATAGCATTTATGCTTGTTTTAGGGTTTGAGTTAAAGATTAAGGTTGCTGTTAATGGCGAGTTTTGGAATACCAACAACTCTGACACGTCATAAATAAAATTCAAAAAGCATCAGGAGAAGCTCCACTGTGTAACACTGAAGAATAATCTCCTGTGTTGTAATCTGAGGATAGCATCTTAATAAAGCTTTGAATTTTGAAGTAAAACATTCTTGGAAACCACAGATTAGGAAACATTCCAGTGACTGGACGGGATTCAATCCAGTTCATAATTATTTCTTCATCATATTAGATGTGTCACCAATGTTAACAACCAGATATAAACAGTTATATATATATATACAGTAAATACATATAGGAATAAAACGGATATTTATTCCAGTATTATCAGATTGTGTGCTGTGGTAAAGCTTAGTAATTGTGTACGCTTCTTAAGACATTATATACACTTCATCAGACAAAAATAGCATTCAGACTTACTGTATTATGAAAGCACTTTGGGCTCTGTTCCAGCTGAATGCTTAGTATTAATGGTGAGTTGTTAATAACCCCATTCACTCCCAGATAACTCAGTTTAGTATTTTAATATCTTGAAAACCAGTCACTAGCATATCAAAAGCCAATTTTCATACCTTTAAAAAAGCAAGATTTACGTACCCCCTGTAGAGAAACAAATTTCACCTTTTTACCTCTTTCCTGTTACCCTGGAGAGAGAGAAAACAAGCTGCACATAGCAACCCCAATCCTCACTGTAGCATAAAGTTCAAGCACATTACTGTTGCATTAAGGCTAGGGTCAGATGAAAGTGATTTCTACGGACTGTGCGTCCGTGCAGTATGGACGGACGGACGTTAGTACGGAAGACGCAGTAGTGGTCACACAGTCCGTTTTTTCACTGACGTTATTTTTGACGGATGAAGCAGGGAAAATAAATTAAGATGCAAAAACATTCTGTCCGTCAAAAAATGCTGGACGTATAAATGCAGTCCGTCTGACCACGTTCCATCACTCACACACAAAGCTATGCGGACGTTCTAGGGGTTTTACTTTCTTGCCTAACTTGCGTCCGTTTGCAGCGGCCGTTGTGCGACTGCAGTTCAGTGTGGACGTACTTTGTGTGTGGGACTCCATTGGCCGATATGTCATGCTATCACAGACGTACTTTTGTGCGCCATCCCTGACGTGAACACTGCGCTCGTCTAACCGGAGCCTAAAACAGCCAAGAGAGAGATTAGAATACAGGGAGAGCTCTGGGGGTCAGTCACTGTTGTACAGGGATAAGATTCAGGGGGTTATAATGAGGGAAAATCCCTGTACAGTACAGATACAAGGTGTTACTGTAACTTCCATACACAGGCATTATGCAGCACATACAGATACAAGGTGTTACTGTAATTTCCATACACAGGCATTATGCAGCACATACAGATACAAGGTGTTCCTGTAATTCCCATACACAGGCATTATGCAGCACATACAGATACAAGGTGTTACTGTAATTTCCATACACAGGCATTATGCAGCACATACAGATACAAGGTGTTACTGTAATTTCCATACACAGGCATTATGCAGCACATACAGATACAAGGTGTTCCTGTAATTCCCATACACAGGCATTATGCAGCACATACAGATACAAGGTGTTCCTGTAATTCCCATACACAGGCATTATGCAGCACATACAGATACAAGGTGTTACTGTAATTTCCATACACAGGCATTATGCAGCACATACAGATACAAGGTGTTGCTGTAATTTCTATACACAGGCATTATGCGGCACATACAGATACAAGGTGTTACTGTAATTCCCATACACAGGCATTATGCAGCACATACAGATACAAGGTGTTACTGTAATTTCCATACACAGGCATTATGCAGCACATACAGATATTATTTTTATCTTCTATTGGTATTTTTGGAAGCTGCATTACTAATAATCTCATTATGATGATCAATACTAATCCCCATCAGCAGGAGATCTGATAATTTTATTATCTGTCTGCATAGGTGTGCACAGGGGGTGTGCCTGGTGTGCCCAGGCACCTAATATTGGGTAAGAAGTCATTTTTCACACCCTAAATTGACATTTTACACAACCTTTATCTGGTTCATGATGAATATCTTGAAAATAGACAGTATCTGTGATTTCAGGCTTGTTAATTCTAATGAAAAATTAGTATTTTGTGCAAAATCTTCTACACATAATTTTCAATTAATAAATGCACTTATGGGTGCACACCCAGGGGCGTAACTACCAGCGGTGCAGAGAGTGCCACCGCACCCAGGCCCCTGATTCCAAGGGGGCCCACACTCGCCTGCCTGGGCCTGTGGGCTTGCATACATTTTTTAATTTATTTTATACTTATTTGCGAGTTATACTTTGCAGCTCTATGATACACTCATACACACCACATATTACCGTGAGGCTTGTTGATGCAAACCTATGTGAATTACACTGATACACACTGCACATTACTGTGTGTTTTTTTTCTGTGGAGCTCTGATATGTTCATACACAGCGCACATTACTGTGAGTTTTATTGCTGTGGCGCTCTGTGATACTTTCATACACAGGGCACATTACTGTGCGTTTTATTGCTGTGGAGCTCTGTGATACACTCATACACACCGCACGTTACTGTGAGGTTTATTGCTGTGGAGCTCTGTGAAATACACATGGTGCACATTACATTAAAAATTGGATGGACTGAGGACATCATAGTGAACCAGGAAAAGATGGGACACTGTCTGGAGTCAACATTGTGGACCTGGAGGGGACCAATGCATGTTGATGGGAGGGGGGAAAGAATATGTTTTTGCCTAGGGTGGGGGGATGCTGTCATGTTTCCTGCACCTGGGCCTGGAGGTTTCTAGTTACGCCTCTGTGCACACCCTAAAGCACTGGGCTGCGCACGCCAGTGTCTATCTGTATCACATTTACTGGATTTGACACTATGGCTAGTTCTGTCTATGTTGACAAAAGCAGCTCCTCTGTGATATTGTGTAAGATAAGGGACACCATCTAGCGTTCAGAATATTTCTGTAAACGATAAACGAATGCATGGTGGATTAAAAATGAGATAATTTACATTATTTAAAAAAAATTTAACTCTCAGAATAGTCTGTGCTATTTTTCTATTTAGCCCCACACTTAGGCTAGGGTCAGACTAACGCATTTTTCGCGTCGTCCGTGAAAAAGTGCGTTCGAACGAATGGACGTATTTTTTCACGGAATACGCGATAGCGGTCATACGATGCGCATTTTCGTCCATGATTTTGTACGGATCATCAATAAAACCCTTCTTGCGTCTGGACGTTATGTTGGCCGGACATTAGCAGTGTCTGACGTCTCCTAATCACGCACACACGCCTCTAGCGGACGCAGCGCACTCTGTACGTCAGTACTAGCGGTATCACATTCTCAAAAATATGCGTTTGTTTGCCGCTTGCGTTGCGCGGCCGCACTTTTGTGCGGCCGTACTTTGTATATTGCCCGTCATTGGCCGTCATTTGCTGCTAGCGCGGCCGTGATTTAGTGCGGCTACTGCATCCATTCGATCGAACGCACTTTTTCACGGACAACGCGAAAAATGCGTTAGTCTGACCCTAGCCTTAATTGTTAACTTTGCATCCCGCGTTTCAAATACAAGATATAAAATTTTTCTCTACAAAAAATTGCTTGGCAGTGAATAGGTTAAGCATCATAGCCTCACTCATTTATGCATGTGTCAGCAACCTTGGCCCTCTTGACATTTTGAAATCTCATCTTCCATGATGCTTGGGTACTCATCAGTTTGAGTGAACATCATGGGAAATGTAGTTCCAAAATATCTGGAGAGCCAAGGTTACTGACCCCTGCGATACTGGATCACCTGCTTTTGCAGCCGAGTTGCAAACTTTTGGCTCGGCTGTTACGGCTGCCAACTGTAGGTTGGCGTTGTCTATATTAAAAGGATAATGCTGAGGCAGATGGGGAATAATGAGCCCTTCCACTGTGTCTCATTATTCTCGTCTTGAGCTAGAATTAAAAAAATTATAATAGTTTTAATAATTAATAATAATACATTAAATACTGACTTTCTAAAGCTGGTTTAACGGATTTTTCATTGGCAGACAAATGGTCCACAGTGTTCTTTCACCAAACCCATGAAATTGTGTACATGTAGGGCTCTATTACATTCTCCGCACAAAAGCGCACGCGCAGCGCAATTATTTTTGCGCGCAGTGTTAAACGTTAACCCGCGTAAATTAACACTGGTATTACGATCTGAGCGCATCTTTTCATCCATTGAGCAAAAACGCGCGTAAGAAAATGCGCACAAGTTAACGCTGCGCGCAGAAATCGGTGGGCAGACAGATTTTTACACGATTCAGCCAATCAGAATTAAGAACCACAATTGTCTCCTGTTCAGTTTTTGCGCCTGTCAAAATCAATCTGAGTATATATGCTGCAGCAATAATAAAAACACGCACAACCTCTCTATTTTATTGTTTGGGTATGTGTAGAATGTGTAACTATAGTTTGCTGTATTTTTTTTTGGGCTGGTGTATTTGCTTTCGGCCATAACGTTCCGATTTGCCATTAACACCAGCTTTTCAAAGACGTTAAAATTATGCGTGCAAACTTCGTTCGTATAAAGTTGCGCTTCGATTGTTATACCATCTGCATACCAGCGCACGAACGCATTTGCGATCACAATGTTAAGTATGGGATACGCGCACGAACTTTTGCTTGCGCAGGGTTGTAACTTATGTTAGACGTTAACACGCATTTTGTGCGCAAACCTCGTAATACGATGTTCAGCGCAAAGGGTTTTTCCCCTCGCGTTAATGCGTTTTTGCGCACGTGCAAAATTGTGCGCGAGGATTGTAATAGGGCCCGTAATGTTGCACAGGGCTCATGTTCATCTCCATAGAGACCTATGGATAATACCAGCGGTGACATTAATTATCTGCTAGCAAATGTAGCTGAGCAGCCAGCATTGTGTTTCACTGGTGATAGAGTTGGTAATAAGGAGCCACAAATGGATAACAATGTGCACCTTCACATGCAGTTTTGTCCCTTATGGCCCATATAATTGGTGAATAAAGGAGTGTACCATCACTTGGATCTCTGGCTTGATCCAGCTAGATATTCTTTAACCACTTCCATGCGGAGCCTCCACATGGCTCCCGCTGTGCGGAGGACGCGCTGAGCGTGTCCTCCCTTTGGGGTCAGCGTTCGGCCGGGTTCCGGCCGATCGCTGGCCCCCCCGGTGCGGGCTGACATCCTCGATGTCAGCCCAGCATCCGGAGCCGCCGCCGATGAAATTAGGTGTCATTGCGGCAGTGCGATGACACCTAATTCAGGTGCCCCCCCGCATGTGCGGAGGAGGCGCCTGAAAGGGAGGGGGGGAGGTCCTTCGGACCTCTCTCCATCCCGATCGGCGGCGTTGCGGGGGTTAACCCAGGCACCATTTGGAAGGGCACAGCCTGCCCTTCCAAATGGTGCCTGGCATTAACCCCTGGGGAGCTGGATCGCGAATCGGCGCTGAAAAGCGCCGGTTCGTGATCCTTTCCCGGAGCTGGCCGACATCTTGGATGTCGGCCAAGCCTCCGGGAACTCCCCCTGAGGACTGGCGTCATCGTGCATAGCACGATGACGCCAGTCCTAGAGTTAACCCCTAACTGCCACCAACGGTGGAGATAGGGAGTTCCAATGAACTCCCTATCTCCCGATCCGTGGCAGCTAGGGGTTAAAGTTTGGTATGGTTGGATCGGCCAGAGCATGGCCGTTCCAACGATACCAAACACGAAAGTGAAAAAAGTTTTTTAAAAAAAATAAAAATTTAAATTAAAAATAAAAATATATTTTAAAAAAAAATTATAAAAAAAAAAATAAACATTTTTTTTTCCTTTTTTTGGTTCGTTAATGCAGCAATATTGATGTTCCCATTTCAATTATAATGTGAACAATGATGCTGCACTAACGATTTTTGTATGCGGTGCGTTTGTTAAAAATCGTGTAATTTTCCCCAAAAAAAATGTAACGAGACCCCATCTCTAATTTTTTTAACAAGCGCACCCCATACAAAATATAACCGCAATTGCTCACATGTTAAAATGTGAAAAAAAAACACTTTACACGTTGTAAATTATTGAAAATACATATTTTATTGCATTTTTTGTTATAATATACAGACATGACATAACGTATACATATAATAATGACATATTATGAATCTACCGAGTCTGACGGAAAGAACGATATATAATATGTCTGGGTCATATACTAAAATAAGCCTTCAAAACACGTTTAAACATGATGAGCAAAACCACTAAAAATGACCTCAGCACAGAGGTGTGAAAAGCCTCAGCAGCGAAAGGGTTAATAAGCATGTGGATGCTGATTTCAAAACCTGTTGTATTTGTATTTTTCGGCCAAATAAAGCGCATTTGCAAGATGCATGTTAATACACTGCATAGTCAAACCAAGTGACACACTCTATCAGGGTTATTCAAAGAGATTCGAAAAGTCACTGCACGTTCGGTGACTTTTCGTTCTCTTCAATTCGGTTCCTTTTGCCGATCCCATTTCGGTGACCCTGCGGTGTATTCAGCAAGCACCACAGGGTGCCCGAATTGCAGGGAAAAGCTACCGCAAACCCTCAAAAACTAACCGCAAAACCCGGCGAATGCACGCCGAAAACCCTCAAAAACATCTGGATTAACCTGCCGAAAACCACGAAAAAACCTGAGCAGGAGCCGATCGCACCAGCGAAGAAGCTGAGACCGCAGACGAGGCAGTGAATAAATTAGCAAAATAGTTTGTGTGAATGTTTGAAAATGAAACGTTGTTTGCAAAGAAACTACTACGTGAAAATGTCTGAAATTTACATATGAGGTCCAGGGAATGATAATAAAAAGGGCTGTTACAGAAAAAATAAGTAAACTTAATTTTTTTTTTTAAATAAATCGAACTTTTAAAAAAAATAAATAAAAAAAAAAAAATTATTAAAATATCCTAAAAAATCTATAAATAAAGAGACTCTTTACTGCAGTAGTTTATAATGAACGGTTTATTAGATATTGAATTAAACCGGGAATATTTTTAACATTGAAGTCTATGGGATTCTCCTGAATAAACTTGCCGAATTAAACCACCGAATGGCAGGGCATTAGGGGAACCTTTCGCTGCTGGTTTGTGTTCTCTGAATAGCTGAAGCAGTGCTTTTTCATGGGGATTTCACTGCCCTCGAACAGGCACCGAACAGACACCGTATGTGCAGGCAATTCGCCAGGAAATGGCGAATTGCCTGCTCTCTGGATAGCCGAATGGCCAGGAAAGGTAACCGAACGCTGATTTTCAGCGTTCGGTTACCTTTCTCAAGCAATTCGGATCTCTTTGAATAACCCTGTATATTTGGTTGTGTCACCTTCTGCTGTGATTCCAGCACGCATTCGCCATCGCATCGTTTGGATAAGCTCATGCAATGTCACAGCATTTATTTGCGTCCAGAGTCACATTAATTTGTGGCCAAGATCTTGTATTGATGATGGGAGAGTCGCAGCGCTGCATAAAGTCTTCTCCAGCACATTATCCCGAAGATTATCAATGGGTTTAAGGTCTGGACTGTGCGGTGGCCAATCCATGTATGAAAATGATGTCTCATGCTCCCTGAACCATTCTCGCACAATTTGAGCTCAATGAATCCTGGCATTGCCAACTTGGAATATGCCCGCTGCGCCATCAGGGAGGAAAAAACCCATTGATGGAAAAACCTGCTCATTCAGTATATTCAGGGAGTCACATAACCTCATTTTATGCTGAAACATATTAATAACTGCAGTAATTATCCAATGGAAGGCGAGCTCCTATTGGCTTGTTACATTCAGGTGGGGAGATTTCTTGGCCAGGTAGTTTATAAAGATAGTATTGCGCTCAGGGGAAATTGCCAAAAGTACAAAACTGCATAACTTCTAGATACACGGGGCTCTATCTCATCTGTACTGAGCACATATCGTACTGAAAGACAGCCTTTTAAATGCAGTAAATGGGACTAATAAAGCGAATTATGTGTTTATATAATGTGTTTAGTTGGTTGAAAAGGAAACAAGACATTTTATAGGGACATTGGAGTGGTCAAACCAGCATCAACCACAGGAACAGTGCGTGGGAAAGCACCAGATATTGATTGACCTTTCCCAGGTACCCATGTGTTTGCACCTATTTTGCATAGTGTGACAAGATAGAACAGAACATTTTGGATTTTTACTATGTTTCCCAGACTCCCCTTTCGTTTGAGTAATTTTTTGGGTTTGCATTGTTGACTGGACCCTTATGTCCTCACCACTGGCGTGCACAGCCTCTTATATTATGTTGTGCACCAATGGAACATTTATTAATTTAAAACTTATATTTAGAAGATTTTCTTCAAAATACATATTTTTCATTTCAATAACAAGCCTGTAATCCGAGATGCCGTCAGTCTTTATGCTTTTCATCATGAACCATATAAGGGACATCTAAAATGTCAATGTAGGAGGTGAAAGAGGACCTCTTCATCCAACATTAGAGTGTGGCACACCAGGCACCCCCCCCCTCACCGCTCCCTGCATTAACTCATCACTGCAGCCCCCTTCCTGTTTATAATCCCCTCACCCATCGAGATTGTAAACTCCCACGGGAATAGGGCCCTCACATCCTTCTGTATCTGCTGGCAGAAATACGGACCTGCCTCCTCTATGTATTGTAGAACTGTCCTGTCTTTACCCATTGCACCTTTGTACAGCGCTGCAGAATGTGTTGGCGCTTAATAAATAATAATAATATGTAACCGTGTTTCATGTTGAGTGTGCCAGCATGTATATTAAGCGGGAAGCCCTTAAAGGCTGCCCCTCACTGCTAGAAATATAGATGATGTTGTAGTACATTTTCAAGTTTTAGAGCTCTGTGCTTTGCCTAGTTGTTCCAGGGATTCTGCTGGCTGCGTTTAAGGACCTGCTTCCTGGATGAATAATCGAGGGAGGCTTATAGGTAACAAGCTAGGCCTCAGCGACACATTCATCTTTGTAAAGGCAATGGGCAGTATTACAAACTGCCCGCTAAAACGGGGACGCTAAGGAGGAAAACATACACCTGCAGGTTTCTCTTCAGCATCCCTGTTTGAACTCAATATTACGGGGGAAGGCGCTGATTCAGCAGCCTGCCCTGTAACGCAACGCTTTTGCACCCAAAGCAAAAACAGAAAATTGTGCCCCCCCCCCACATAATTTTAAAAATCAGAGTCCCCGACCAGAGGCGCAGTGCTAAGCTCCTGGATGCTCCCCACGACCAGAAGTAGTGGATCGGACCACCCTTTGCGCTGTGGGATGAGAGGCAAGTATGTGATTTTTGGGGGGGTTCCAGCTGGTGCTGACTGATTCTGCAGAAGCGGCATCACTTAGCACCAGATAGCTGTGGGTAACTTCTGTAGCTATGGCGGGATGGTAATTAGCATTAGGACTTTGTAATCCTAACGCTATTTACTCTTTGCGCTCCCCATGTTATTATTATTATTATTATTATTATTTTATAAAGCGCCAGCATATTCCGCAGCGCTGTACAATAAGCACAGTACAGACAGGGTTACAATATATTGAACAACATTTGACAAACAGTACAGGAGGAGATGAGGGCCCTATTCCCGTAGGAACTCACAATCTAGGAGGGTTGGGGTTGGAAACAGGAGGAGAGGACTGTAAGGTGAGAGTGATTGATGGTTGCGTCAGTGAGTTGGGTGGTAGGCTTCCCTAAATAGGAATGTTTTCAGGGAGCGTTTGAAGGAAGAGAAGTTAGGGGAAAGTCTGACAGCACGAGGGAGAGCGTTCCAGAGAGTGGGGGCTGCGCGTGAGAAATCCTGCAGTCTATCATGGGAAAAGGTGATGCGGGGAGAAGCTAGGCGCAGGTCACTGTTTGACCTTAGGGAGCGGGCTGGGGTGTATTTGGTGATTAGTGAGGACAGGTAGTGGGGCGCTGAGTTAGTGAGGGTTTTGTAGGTAAGGATAAGGATTTTGAACTTAATTCTGCAGTGGATGGGGAGCCAGTGAAGGGACTCGCAGAGGGGAGCGGCAGAGACAGAGCGGCGGGTGAGGTGAATTAGCCTGGCGGAGGCGTTCAGGATGGATTGTAGGGGGGAGAGGCGGGACAGAGGGAGCCAGATAAGAGATTATTGCAATAGTCGAGTCGGGAGATTACCAGGGCGTGTATGAGTTGTTTTGTGGTGACAGCGGTAAGAAATGGCCGAATTCTGGAAATATTACGCAGTTGGTATCGGCAGGAGGAGGAAAGAGACTTGATGTGGGGGATGAAGGAAAGAGCAGAGTCCAGTGTAACTCCAAGACAGCGAACTTGGTTTGATGGGGAGATGGTGATACCCTCCACCGTGATAGAGAAGTCAGGAGGTGGGGAGGCATTAGAGGGAGGAATAAGTAGGAGCTCAGTCTTTGACATGTTGATCTTTAGGTGGTGGGAGGCCATCCAGGAGGAGATGCCAGATAAACAGTCACTGACTTTTGAAAGGACAGGGGAGAGAGATCAGGGGTAGAGAGGTAGATCTGAGTGTCATCAGCGTAGAGGTGGTAATTAAAGCCAAAGCGGTTGATGATTTTGCCCAGGGAGGAGGTGTAGATGGAAAAGAGCAGAGGACCAAGGACAGAGCCTTGAGGTACACCAACAGATAGAGGCAATGAAGAGGAGGAGTTACCAGCAAAGGACACACAGAAGGACCTGTTGGATAAATAGGAGTCAACCCAAGCAAGTGCAGTGTCACCGAGACCCAGAGAGTTGAGGGTCTGTAGAAGGAGGGGGTGGTCAACAGTGTCAAAAGCAGCCGAGAGGTCAAGCAGGATGAGAATAGAATAGTGGCCGTGTTTTTTAGCAGTTAGGAGGTCGTTGGTGACTTTGGTGAGGGCAGTATCAGTTAAGTATAGGGAGCACAAAGTACAGTAACCTCGCACTGAAAAGCACAATCTCCTGGATTTTTTAACCTGTTACCGTTGGGATTGTAATATGAGGGTCCTGTGCTAGGATGTGATATGGGCAGCATGCAGTAACCTCATTTAACCTAGCACCAACGCTCACATGTGTGAGTGCTAGCGTTAAGGAGGTGATGGGGCCCTACATATATAGTGCACACACAGTACATGTACAAATACAGTACACACAGGATACATGCATGTATAGCAAAAGAACATTTAGCATAATATACACCCCCAGAATAATATACACAGCACTGAACCCCCAGACTATTTTCCCCAGTTAACATGGATATTATTGACCCCAGCTCATATGGGTATATATTGCCCCAGTTCACATGGATATGGCCCAGCTCATGGATATGCCCCCCAGCTCTCATGGATATTGTCCCCCAGCTCTCATGGATAATGCCCCAGGTCTCATTGATATGCCCCAGCTCTCATGGATAATGCCCCCCCAGGTCTCATGGATAATGCCCCAGCTCTCATGGATATGCCCCCCCAGGTCTCATGGATAGTGCCCCCCAGGTCTCATGGATAATGCCTCAGCTCTCATGGATATGCACCAGGTCTCATGGATATGCCCCAGGGTCTCATGGATATATGCCCCCAGGTCTCATGGATGTATGCCCCCAAGTCTCATGGATATATGCCCCCGCTCTCATGGATATGCCCCAGCTCTCATGGATATGCCCCAGGTCTCATGGATAATGCCCCAGGTCTCATGGATAATGCCCCCAGGTCTCCTGGATATTGCCCCCAGGTCTCCTGGATATTGCCCCAGGTCTCCTGGATATTGCCCCCAGGTCTCATGGATAGTGCCCCCAGGTCTCATGGATATTGCCCCAGCTCACCTCTCATTGCCGGCGGCCGCTTGCTTCCTGCTTGAACGGCTGCTGACAGGAAGTGCAGCCGCTCGCACTTCCTGTCAGCGGCCGTTCAAGCAGGAAGCAAGCGGGCGCCGGCAATCGTTTCGGGCTGGGTGCTTCACAGCTGTGAAGGGGCGCAGCCATGGCTCGAGACCTGCTGGAAAGCTGCGGGAACGCAGGTTCCCGCAACCTGCGTTCCCACAGGACTCGAGCCATGGCTGCGCCCCTTCACAGCTGTGCCCGAGGCACGTCACTGGTGTATTTTGGCCTAGGCCAACAAGGCCTAGGCCTAGGGCAGCACTCTCCAGGGGGCGGTGGCCCCACCCCTAAAAAGAAAATTTTTTTTTTTTTTTTTTTACTTTTGCAAACTATTTTACCAGGAAGGAAACATTGAGATGTCACTAATTTTCAAGTATGTCCTGGGTAGGCAACGCCTAGGCTTTCCCTTTCCAGGGGGCAACAAAAAACCTCACCACTAATTGGGTTACTCACAGAGCACCGAAATGACGCCAACATTTTGGTGTTCTGTAGTTCCCTGCACTTCGGGGAATAAAATTTCCCCATCCTGCAGTGAATTCACCATTCACCGCAGGGTCCCCAAAGTGCATGGAGTCGGCCGCTGTATGCTGCCACCGCAAACCCATGGCCTGCTGTTTTCAAAAGAACTACTGAACGAAAATGTCTGGAATTTACATATAAGATCCTATGATTGATAATAAAAAGTTCTGTTACAGAAAAAGAAGAACCGATATTAAAAAAAAGGGGGAATTTTGCCCAAAAAAATTCTGAAAAATTACTAAATGTACTAAAAAAAAATCAATAAATAAAGACTTTTTACTGCAAATTAAAATAAGTGGTTTATTAGATATTGCATAAAAACGGGAATATTTTTAACATTGAAACTTATGGGGTTCGCCTGAATACCTGAACCTGCTGATTGAAACCAACGAACATCAGGGTATTTCACTGTCATTTCTCTGCTGTTTGGTGTTCTCTGAATAGATTAACCATTACTTCTCTATGGGGATTTGCACTGCCTTCAAACAGCACCGTACTTGCTGGCAGTTCGCCAAACTTGTGTGTGAGCATATCACCAGAGCAGTGGTGTACAGAGGAGTGGCGGAGGGTGGGCTGCCCCAGGTACCAGTAATTATTGGGGTGTCATTAGGGGGTACTAGGAGGTGCCACTGTCACTGTGTGTCAGCTTTGAGCTGTGTTCTCAAACAACGAGCAGCGGAGCATGGCGTTTGCATACGGAATAAAATCGAATAGAATAAAAATCCCCCTCTCCTCCCTCCATAGCTCCTCCCCTGCCCCGCAGCAGCTCTAGGAGGGGGATGTGATTTGTGTCCAGAGAGAGAAGATGACAGTAAACGGCAGGTAAAGGGGGGGTATCAGCAGAATATGAAGCCCTGTCTGCTTACTGCTGTTTAAAGTGGACCTTTCCTTAACCAGCACTACAGTGATAGAAATTTGTCATTGAGCTGCCTGGCTCCTGGTGAGGCTGCGTGCGTGCAGGTCACACTCGGTCCGGCCAGTCAGGTGGTACTGAGTCTCAGTACCACCTGACTGGCTGAACCACGTGACACGCACGCAGCTGCCCACCCTTTCGTTAACATGGACTGTCACTCTATTCTGGACTGAACACCCACTAGGAAGGGAATCAAAGCCACAGTGCACCCTCTGGCAGTGGCACCCCACTGCTGACAAGATGGCTCCACGCACAGGCACAGCCGCGATCCTAACATGGCCTGGAGGGACCTCCTGCTGAGTCTGTACACAGTCCCTGCTTACTCTGCACACAGCCCTACCGCGGACGGAGGCCGGTAAATGTAGAATAAATAATTGCTGTGTGCTCATATACACTCGGTTTGCTGGGAGTTTTATTGCAGTGGATTCTGATGCACTCATACACACCGCACATTGCATTGCTGGGAGTTTTATTGCCGTGGATTCTGATACGCTGACACACACCACGAATTGCATTGCTGGGAGTTTTATTGCAGTGGATTCTGATGCACTCATGCACACCACACATTGCATTACTGGGAGTTTTATTGCTGTGGATTCTAATACACTCATACACACTGCACATTGCATTGCTGGAATTTTTATTGCTGTGGATTCTGATACGCTGACACACACCAAACATTGCATTGCTGGGAGTTTTATTGCTGTGGATTCTGTGATACACACTGCATAGTACTGTGAGTTTTATTGCCTTGGAGCTCTGGGATACACTCATACACACTGCACATTACTGTGAGTTTTATTGCTGTGCAGCTCTGTGATATGCTCATATGCAGTGCACGTTTCTGTGGATTTTATTGTTCAACCAATTAGAGCGGCTGTGATCCAGTATACTTAACATGCGTGGCTGTTCTTTGTAAAAATGCTTGCATTTAAACATTTCATAATTTTATTTATCTCAATAGATACATTTGAAATGGTATACAAAATATACAAGTAGGCAATTGGTATGCACTTTTAATATAAAGAGAGGAAAAGGCGTAGCTCTAAGAGGAAAAGGTGGAGCTTAAAGAGGAAGGGTGGGGATTAACCAGGAATAGGTGTGGCCTTGACAGGAAGGGGTGCCTCAAATTTAAATTAGGGGGTGCACGAGTTTAGTCAGGCCTAGGGCAGCACAAAACCTAAATACACCACTGAGGCACGTGCCTCACTCGCCTCGCCCTTCCTACGGCCCTGAACCACAGTGGGATGTAATTAGCGCTAGGACTCTGTAATCCTAACGCCAATAAACCCTGATATGCATAGGGAGAGCAAGGTACAGTAAGCTCTGGATGGAAAGCGCAATCTTCGATGCGCTAACAGGTTTTTTAACCCATTAGCATTCCGATTGTAATATGGACAGCCCACGCTAGGGCCACTTAACCTAACAATAACATCCACATAGCTGTGCTAACATTAGCATGAAGATTGTAATATAACACCATGTCGGGAATTAGTCCTCAGAGCTAAAAGTGCCTTAAACAAGACAGTTTTGGGAGATATTTACGCAGAGGTGATGATACCTGCCTATCAGGAGCAAGTGATGCCGGGTCTTGCCTCCAGCTCACCCCTTCAGTGTGGTGCTTGATCCGGTGTCGGCACCCTGAGAGCAACTCGGGTCTGCTGTCGTCCAGGAGCGAGTCGTGGGCTGCGATTGTCTGTCATGCTGAGCAGTTTCCTTTTTCTGCCGGCATCCAACATCAGTAGTGGGCATGCCAGGTCTCGGGGTGGCAGTCCTATGTCAGCTCTCTGGAGGAGGAGTGCTAGGGACACAGGTACTTCCTGACTGCCTGGGAGTAGTGGACAGAGCACCCTACTACAAGCCCTTGCTCCACCAGTAGAGCGCTCAGACGTTCTGTGCTTCCTTAGTGATCACTTCACTACTTGGGCAATCTTGATCCCCCTTGCTGTTGCCCACCTTATGGCCTGATTCTTGGACTTCCCTGCTTGCTGCCTGCCTTGACCTTTGGATTGGATACATGGACTTTGCCTACTGAACTACCTCTTGGATAACTCGCATTAGACTCTCTGTCACCTCAGTTACTGTTACCACATCTTGGGCTCCTACCAGCGGCCCACAGCTCACCCCGGACACTGTCTTCCAGCAGCTGGTTTCTGTGGGTAGAGGGGTGAATTCATAACCAGGTCAGCAGGTATTGTCTTAGAAGAGGAATCGATACCTGCCCAGAAGGCGGTGGGGGACAGGCCTGGATTCCTAGTCAGGAATCGGTCACCCCTGTTCTTGTTAAAAGCCGCAATATTAATAAAATGACAAAATGTAATATGAGTTCAAATAGATGCAAAAAAAAAGCACAAGAATAGTATTGTATGTGCGTGACACAACTGTTTTGCCAGAATAGTATCTATGGGAAAATAACGATATTTGGCCAGAAGTAAATAAAAGTTGCCTGTGCAATCATCTTCCCACACATCAAAAACCACAACAAATAGAGGAAGTGTATTGCTTCTCCAGTTCTGCTATTGGGGTTGTAAATATGTATAGAAATATACAGGGTTATTCAAAGAGATCTGCATTGCTTGAGAAAGGTAACCGAACGCTGAAAATTAGCGTTCGGTTACCTTTCTTGGCCATTCGGCTATCCAGAGAGCAGGCAATTCGCCAAATCCTGGCGAATTGCCTGCACATTCGGTGCCTGTTCGGTGCCTGTTCGAGGGCAGTGAAATCCCCATGAAAAAGCACTGCTTCGTCTATTCAGAGAACACAAACCAGCAGTGAAAGGTTCCCGAAATGCCCTGCCATTCGGTGGTTTAATTCGGCAGGTTTATTCAGGTGAATCCCATAGGCTTCAATGTTAAAAATATTCCCGTTTTAATTCAATATCTAATAAACCGTTCATTATAAAATTCTGCAGTAAAGAGTCTCTTTATTTATAGATTTTTTAGGATATTTTAAGCATTTTTCTGAATTTCTTTTTTTTTTTTAAAAAAAAGTCCGATTTTTTTTTTAACTTTACTTCTTTTTTCTGTAACAGCCCTTTTTATTAGCATTCCTTGGACCTCATATGTAAATTTCAGACATTTTCGCTCAGTAGTTTCTTTGCAAACAGCGTTTCACTTTCAAACATTCAAGCAAACTGTTTTCCTAATTTATTCACCTCCCTCGTCTGCGGTCTCGGCTTTTCCGGCAGCTTCGCTGCGTGTGATCGGCTCCTGCTCGGGTTTTTCCGTGGTTTTCGGCAGGTTAATGCAGATGTTTTTGAGGGTTTTCGGCGTGCATTCGCTGGGTTTTGTGGTTTGTTTTTGTCGGATTTGCGGTAGCTTTTCCCTGCAATTCGGGGACCCTGTGGTGCTTGCTGAATACACCGCAGGGTCACCGAAATGGGATCGGCAAAAGGAACCGAATTGAAGAGAATGAAAAATCACAGAACGTGCGGTGACTTTTCGAATCTCTTTGAATAACCCTGATATTGTTACGGTTACAACGCGAAGTAGTAGTTTTATTGTTTAAGAATTACATTTTAAGTGTTATAAAGAAAAAAAAAATTAACATTTATGTCCAAATTCCCAAACCCGGAGCGCTCCCAAAACGTTTTCCGACCTAATATTAGAGCGCACGTTCCATCACTGCCAGGCATTGACGACCAATGACTAGATTGTTTAGATTTCAAAAATGTGAAAAATATATCATGAGAAGATGAGAGATAGAAGCCAGCCAGGGCCCTTTAACTCCGTCACTACCAAGAACTTTTTATCAAAAAAACTTGTACCAAAGCATTTAACAGTTAAATATAGGGTAAAATTTGCACAGAAATTGTTGTTCTGAGGTTTAAAAATGAAAATAATTTAAATTTGCTCTTTTTTTTCATGTATTTGTTTATCTTTTACAGAAATATTTCTGCAATGAAAGGTTGTGAACACTAGATAGTGTCCCTTCACAATCAGGGTTATTCAAAGAGTACTCTTTCGTTCCACACACTTCGGGAAATCAAATTCCCCGACCCTGCTGTGAATTCAGCATTCACCGCAGGGTCCCTGAAATGCTTGGAAAATCCGCCCAACAGCCCCCAAATTGAAAGGGAAAAAAAATCGCCAAAAAACATCTGTTTGCTGCCATTTCGGGGCCAGTTCGGCTCTGTTTGAATAACCCTGCATGTCACACAGGGTCTGCATTATCAGCATACAGGCAGAAATGGCCTTTGTGTCAAATCCAGTAAATGTGATAAAGATAGGTAATAAAATGGTGAGATCTCCTGCTTATGGGGATTAGTATTGATCATAATGAGATTATTAGCAATGCAGCTTCCAATACCAATAGAACATAGAAATAATAGCTGTGGCATAATGCCTGTATCTGTACTGTACAGTGATTTTCAGTCATTTTTAAACCTAGGAATATTAACCCGGTATAGTAGTGAGTGACCTGCCATAATCCACGATATTGTTGCTGCATTCCTTTTCATGGTCTGTTTTTTTTGGGGTTAGCCAAACTTTTTTTGGGTTAGTCAAACTACTCACCCTGACCTACAAAACCCTCACTAACGCTACTCCTCACTACCTGTCCTCAGGGAGTACAGTAAGCTCGCACAAGCTAGCGCAATCACTGATGCGCAAACTGATTTCTATGGTTGTAGCATTAGGAACGTAATATGGGGCATGTGTTAAAGTCATGTATCCTGACGTTATCTTGACATTAACACTCACCCGAACATTACAGTTAGCGTTCACTAGGGAACAGTGCCCTATATTTATTGTGACTAACAGGGAAAGATATGATTGATCACCTGATTACAAGCTTTATATTGTCTAGAACTCAGTTCCCTCTGCCAAAGCAGTGGAGGAACTGTGTTCCCCCTCGACATTATTATTATTATTATTATCATAATGGAAAAATGTGTCTACACTCAATTACGCGATTATTATCAGTATCAGAACTATTTAACCCAAGATCAATCAGGCTTTCGTCCAAACCATTCAACTACAACTGCCCTTTTAAAAGTTTGTAATGATATCCAAGCGGGCATGGAACAAGGAAATCTAACTGGAGCCATCTTCCTTGACTTTGCCAAGGTCTTTGACACAGTAGACCATGGCATCCTATTACAAAAACTTAAGAACTCTGGTATTGGTGATAGTACGTTAACCTGGTTCCAATCATATGTGTCTGATAGGTCTCAATTTGTGTCCATTTCTGACAGCACTTCCCTTCCCCTCCCAGTCACGTGCGGTGTACCACAAGGCTCGATACTTGGCCCCCTGCTATTCACAATATTCATAAACGATCTGCCCAATGTCTGCAAAACTTCAACTGTACACATGTACGCAGACGACACGGTAATCTATACCAGCAAACCAAATCTCCCACAGCTGGAGGCAGTGCTGCAAGAACAATTCACAGGGGTAGAAAAGTGGATCGCAAATAACAAACTTTTTCTAAATACTGACAAAACTGTTACAATGCTCTTTGGAACCGCACCTAAACTACACAAATTGCAAACACCCCATCTATGTGTTGGGACAAAATCAAATGACACACTGACCACAGTCACCTCTCTCAAATACCTAGGTATGTGGTTAGACCCAAATCTATCTTTTGGCCCCCACATTGAAAAACTCTCATCTAAACTATACCCCAAACTAGGTGCCCTGTACAGAAACAAATCCTGCCTGAGCCCCGCGGTAAGAAAGCAGATTGTACAACAAATGCTTATGCCAGCCATTGAATACGGAGATGTAGTGTATGCAGCCGCCCCACAAACACACCTCCAGAAACTTACTACATTGTATAACTCATTCTGTCGCTTTGTGCTACAATGTAACTACATGACCCACCATTGTGACGTGTTAAAAGAACTAAACTGGCCATCACTGGAATCTAGACGCACCCTTCACCTTTCCAACCTGGTGTTTAAGAGCTTTTCTGGGAAGCTACCACCATACCTGAATAGACTGCTTCCCCCAGCATATTCCTATAACCTCAGATCCAGGACCAGCACCTTACTTGCAATACCACAATACAAAAAGAAAATGGCTCGATCCTCATTTTCCTACAGAGCACCACAAATATGGAATAACCTGCCAGACACCGTCAAATCTTCCCTCAGTCTAAAGTCCCTTAAGAGCTCCCTATTAGCATACCTCAATACAAAATGCACCTGTAAACATGTAACATAATGACTTTATTTCCTCCATATTTATTTTTCTGTTAATCTGTATATTTGGTCTTGTGTTAATATCTTGCATTTTACTATTTTGGATTTCTGTAACCACTCAATGTTCTCGAACCCAGGACATACTTGAAAACGAGAGAAATCTCAATGTATCCTTCCTGGTAAAATCCTTTATAAATAAATAAATAAATAAATAAAATTTAAATAGCGGCAACAGTTTCCGCAGTGCTTTTCAATAACCAAAGGAAACGAGATACAGACAGATGGACATAGGAAGGAAACAAGAGGCATAGAGGGCCCTGTTTATAGGAGCTTACTGTCTAGAGCAGTGTTTCCCAAACCTCTCCTCGGGACCCTCAACCAGGCCAGATTTTGCAGATCACCTTGGGGAAAAGCAGACTGAATCCTGCAATCACTGAGCAGCAAATCATATCACCTGTGCTGTGCTTCACATATCCTGCAAACCTGGTGAGGCGGACAATCCTGAGGACAGGTTTGGGAAAGACTAGTCTAGAGGGATTGGGGTTGAGGAAGACAATGGGAGCTTTATTGGTCATCAGGATCATTGGTGCCGGTGGTTCAGGAATGGTGGGGACATGGAAGCATGTGTGAGTAGGTGCAGTGGCGTCGTAACGTGGGGGCGGGGGGTGCGGCCCGCACCAGGTGACAGCCGCCCTTAGGGTGACACCGCCTGTTCGCTCCCTGCGAGCGTCCAAAGCATTCAGCTTCGGCGCTCGCCTGGAGGAAACACGTCACCAGCCAATCGCGGCTGGTCACGTGGCTCCCCCAGACGAGCGCCCAAGCTGCGCGCCGCCGGATGCTCAGAAGGAGCGAACACGCGGCGGAGGTGAGCTGGGCCATATCCAGGAGGTGAGCTGGGCCAAATCCATGGGGGCCTGGGGCATATCCATGAGGAGCTGGGGAAAATCCATGAGCCGCTGGGGCAAATCCATGAGCCGCTGGGGCAAATCCATGAGGAGCTGGGGCAAATCCATGAGGTGAGCTGGGGCAAATCCATGAGGTGAGCTGGGGCAAATCCATGAGGTGAGCTGGGGCAAATCTATGAGCCGCTGGGGCAAATCCATGAGGAGCTGGGGCAAATCCATGAGGTGAGCTGGGGCAAATCCATGAGGTGAGCTGGGGCAAATCCATGAGGTGAGCTGGGGCAAATCCATGAGCCGCTGGGGCAAATCCATGAGGAGCTGGGGCAAATCTATGAGGAGCTGGGGCAAATCCATGAGGAGCTGGGGCAAATCCATGAGGAGCTGGGGCAAATCCATGAGGTGCTGGGGCAATATCCATGAGGTGAGCTGGGGCATATCCATGAGGTGAGCTGGGGCATATCCATGGGGGCCTGGGGCATATCCATGAGGAGCTGGGGCAAATCCATGAGCCGCTGGGGCAAATCCATGAGGAGCTGGGGCAAATCCATGAGGTGCTGGGGCAATATCCATGAGGAGCTGGGGCATATCCATGAGCTGCTGGGGCATATCCATGAGCTGCTGGGGCATATCCATGAGCTGGGGCATTATCCATGAGCTGGGGCAAAATCCATGAGAGCAGCTGGGGCAATATCCATGAGCTGGGGCAATATCCATGAGCTGGGGCAATATCCATGTGCTGGGGCATATCCATGTGCTGGGGCATATCCATGAGCTGGGGAATATCCATGAGCTGGGGCATATCCATGAGCTGGGGCAAAATCCATGAGAGCAGCTGGGGCAGTATATCCTTGAGCTGGGGCAGTATATCCTTGAGCTGGGACAATATCCATGAGCTGGGGAATATCCATGAGCTGGGGCATATCCATGAGCTGGGGCAAAATCCATGAGAGCAACTGGGGCAGTATATCCTTGAGCTGGGGCAATATCCATGTGCTGGGGAATATCCATGAGCTGGGGAATATCCATGAGCTGGGGCATATCCATAAGAGGAGCTGGGGCAAAATCAATGAGAGCAGCTGGAGCATTATCAATGAGAGCAGCTGGGGCATTATATGCATGAGAGGAGCTGGGGCAGTATATCCATGAGAGGAGCTGGGGCAATATCCATGAGAGGAGCTGGGGCAATATCCATGTGTGCTGGGGGCAGTATCCATGAGAGCTGGGGCAGTATCCATGAGAGTTGGGGCAATATCCATGTGTGAGCTGGTCTGGGGCAATATATCCATGTGTGAGCTGGTCTGGGGCAATATATCCATGTGTGAGCTGGTCTGGGGCAATATATCCATGTGTGAGCTGGTCTGGGGCAATATATCCATGTGTGAGCTGAGGCGCAATATATCCATATGTGAGCTGGGGCAATATATATCCATGGGTGAGCTGCTGGGGGCAATATATAACTGTGAACTGGGGCAATATATCCATATGTGAGCTGGGGCAATATATATCCATGGGTGAGCTGCTGGGGGCAATATATATCCAGAGCTGCTGGGGGCAATATATCCAGAGCTGCTGGGGGCAATATATATCCATGTGTGCTTTCACTGCCTTCGAACAGGCATCGTACTTGCTGGCAGTTGGCAAAAATTTGTGTGAGCATATGAGAGAGCTCCACAGCAATAAACGTCTCAGTAATGTGCGCTGTGTGTATGAGCATTCAGTGTTATATGGGAGTACTGATTTAGTAGTTAGAGTAGTTAAAAAAAAATCCGTAAAACTCGGGGGGGGGGGGGTGACACCATAAGTTACCGCACCGGGTGACACCAACCCTAGTGACGCCACTGAGTAGGTGAGCAGAGTGATGAGTTGCATCAGTGATGTGGTACGCTAATCTGAAGAGATGGATTTTGGGGATTTCCTGAAGGCCTGAAGATCAGGGGAGAGTTTGACACGGCGAGTCAAGTCATTCCACAGAACCAGAGCGGCCCTTGAGAAATCATGACGACACATACAACTGATATTCAAATACTGAGGATCAAAATATATGATTTTCATTGTTTTTACACATGATTTTTCGTGTATATCATTATGTGTTAATGCCCCTTTAACAAAAGAAACTTGTCCGGTCATAAATTCCTATATTGCCTTATCTGAATACGTGCTGTGTTATCTGTCGTCGGAGAATAGCCGTGACCGTGGGATGCCAGACACCGCACCTACCTTTGCCATACCTGGATTTTCTGTTACCGGCAGGTGACTCAGACGTCCTGAGAAGTTGATAAAATTCTGTGTTTGTTTATGACATAAATACGCACCTCCTTTGACAGTTTTGAGTGTAGGCTGGAGGCGCAGATGCTCGCGGCTACACGTAGCTATATGTTATGTTAAAACTAGTTTGATAAACAGTTAAGTGCCTGGAAACATGTCATGCGAGGGCTCCAAACTGCCCAAACAGTAAATATCACTGTTACTATATGGTGCGCAGGCACACAATACATTTTTATCTGATAGAGCATAAATGACAGCATTACAATTAAAAGGGGAAATGACACATATTATCTCTGCTGGAATGTAAAGTGCACCTTTCCACTACAGACACTTAAGGTGAAGCTCCTTTTATGCTTGTTTACTAATATTTTACAAGCATACTTACATAGCTCGTATCTACAACTTCTACAACTAGTTATACCGTTTATATAGCTATAAAAGATACCAAAAACAGCTCACTTTATTGTGGCTTGAGCATGTTTTATGAGCATTGGTGTTTGGGGGTTGGGGGTTGCATTCACACTGTTAGATTGTGTCAAGACAAACTAGTAATAACCCCTTCAATAACACCATTGGCAGGACCCGGTGGTTTTATAGAAAATCACTTTACATTACCCAAACAGTACTGTATATAGAGATCTCCCACTGTAGGTAAACCCTATTTGACAGGCAGAGGGCTCCCTCTGCTGGCCAAAAAGTGCTACTACATTTACTTTCTAGCTTGGGTTCCGCAAGGTTTCCAGATAATCTCACCATATTGTCATAACTAAGAACAATAGACATAAAGGTCAACGCACCCAGTGTTAGAAGGAATGCAATAACATTACCCATACAAAGACGCCATGCATGTTTCAGATGTATTGCCCTCAAAAAAAGAGACAAAAAACATCAAGTGTAACTAGTGTATTACATAATCATGAAAAGATTCCTTCTGATTACACTCACAATCCTCAGAGCCAGTCTTGGCTCTGGTTTCATCACGTCAGGCAGGGCTCGAGTCGAGCGGGAACGCGCAGGAACGGCGTTCCCGCACTTTTCCCACAGCGGGAACGCTGCGGGAACGCAGCGTTCCCGCTGTGGCCCGAGCCCGAACGTCGCCGCCGCACATTGCCGGCGGCCGGCGTGCTTCCTGTTACAAGGGCCAGCTGACAGGAGGTGGAGCCGCTCGCCTGGCTGTTTCATAGTTCCCAGGCGAGCGGCTGCACTTCCTGTCAGCGGCCACTGAAGCAGGAAGCACGCGGCCGCTGGCAATGTGGAGAAGCAGCAGCAAAGGTGAGCTGGGCTGGGGGCATTATCCCTGAGACCTGGGGGGGGGCAATATACCTGAGACCTGGGGGGGGGCAATATCCATGAGACCAGGGGGCAATATCCATGAGACCTGGGGCATTATCCATGAGACCTGGGGCATTATCCATGAGAGCTGGGGCATTATCCATGAGACCAGGGGGCATTATCCATGAGACCTGGGGCATTATCCATGAGACCAGGGGGCATTATCCATGAGACCTGGGGCATTATCCATGAGACCTGGGGCAATATCCATGAGAGCTGGGGCAATATCCATGAGAGCTGGGGCAATATCCATGAGAGCTGGGGCAATATCCATGAGAGCTGGGGGGGCAATATCCATGAGACCTGGGGCAATATCCATGAGACCTGGGGCAATATCCATGAGAGCTGGGGCAATATCCATGAGAGCTGGGGGGGCATTATCCATGAGAGCTGGGGCATTATCCATGAGAGCTGGGGCATTATCCATGAGAGCTGGGGCATTATCCATGAGAGCTGGGGCAATATCCATGAGACCTGGGGCATTATCCATGAGAGCTGGGGCATTATCCATGAGAGCTGGGGCATTATCCATGAGACCTGGGGCATTATCCATGAGACCTGGGGCATTATCCATGAGACCAGGGGGCAATATCCATGAGACCTGGGGCATTATCCATGAGACCTGGGGCAATATCCATGAGAGCTGGGGCATTATCCATGAGAGCTGGGGCAATATCCATGAGAGCTGGGGGGGCATTATCCATGAGACCTGGGGCATTATCCATGAGAGCTGGGGCAATATCCATGAGACCTGGGGCAATATCCATGAGAGCTGGGGCATTATCCATGAGAGCTGGGGCATTATCCATGAGAGCTGGGGCAATATCCATGAGAGCTGGGGCATTATCCATGAGAGCTGGGGCAATATCCATGAGAGCTGGGGGGGCATTATCCATGAGAGCTGGGGCAATATCCATGAGACCTGGGGCAATATCCATGAGAGCTGGGGCATTATCCATGAGAGCTGGGGCATTATCCATGAGAGCTGGGGCATTATCCATGAGACCTGGGGCAATATCCATGAGAGCTGGGGCATTATCCATGAGAGCTGGGGCAATATCCATGAGAGCTGGGGCAATATCCATGAGAGCTGGGGGGGCATTATCCATGAGACCTGGGGCATTATCCATGAGAGCTGGGGCAATATCCATGAGACCTGGGGCAATATCCATGAAGAGCTGGGGCAATATCCATGAGAGCTGGGGCAATATCCATGAGACCTGGGGCATTATCCATGAGACCTGGGGCATTATCCATGAGAGCTGGGGCAATATCCATGAGAGCTGGGGCATTATCCATGAGACCTGGGGCATTATCCATGAGAGCTGGGGCATTATCCATGAGAGCTGGGGCATTATCCATGAGAGCTGGGGCATTATCCATGAGAGCTGGGGCAATATCCATGAGAGCTGGGGCATTATCCATGAGAGCTGGGGCATTATCCATGAGAGCTGGGGCATTATCCATGAGAGCTGGGGCAATATCCATGAGAGCTGGGGCATTATCCATGAGAGCTGGGGCATTATCCATGAGAGCTGGGGCAATATCCATGAGAGCTGGGGCATTATCCATGAGAGCTGGGGCATTATCCATGAGACCTGGGGCAATATCCATGAGAGCTGGGGCAATATCCATGAGAGCTGGGGCAATATCCATGAGAGCTGGGGGCATTATCCATGAGAGCTGGGGGCATTATCCATGAGAGCTGGGGGCATTATCCATGAGAGCTGGGGGCATTATCCATGAGAGCTGGGGTCATTATCCATGAGAGCTGGGGCATTATCCATGAGAGCTGGGGCATATCCATGAGACCAGGGGGCAATATCCATGAGACCTGGGGCATTATCCATGAGACCTGGGGGCATTATCCATGAGACCTGGGGGCATTATCCATGAGAGCTGGGGCATTATCCATGAGACCTGGGGGCATTATCCATATGAGCTGGGGCAATTATATCCATGTGAACTGGGGAAAATATATCCATATAACCAGTGCTGTGCATATTATTCTTGGGGTTCAGTGCTGTGTATGTTATTCTGGGGGCTCAGTGCTGTGTATATTATTCTGGGGGCTCAGTGCTGTGTATATTATCCTGGAGGCTCAGTGCTGTGTATATTATTCTTGGGGTTCAGTGCTGTGTATATTATTCTTGGGGTTCAGTGCTGTGTATATTATTCTGGGGGGTCTGTGCCTGGATATATATATATATTTGTATATAAAATGCGTTAGTCCAGTTGCCACAATAACGAGTATACCTGTACGTAGTGATACCTTTCACTGATCAGTATAGTTTCCAGTTTACACTCTTGAAAGCTTGTCTTTTAAATGTAAAGTTAACCCAATTAAAATGGTATCACCGGCACGCGCTGCTATACTCGTGATATATATATATATATTTTCTTCAGGTAATGGGGGTTGTGGAATTCGTGGGTGAGTTCCCTCACTTTTTTTCCCAGGACTTGACCCCTGACGTCAGGGTTATTAGATGGCCACTCAACAGCCCTATGGATCATCCACGTCTCTGTTGGTCCCTCAGTCAAAGAGAAACATCATGGTACTGTTAGGACCCGAGGGTTGCGTCCTCCTCGCGGTCCCTCCTGGTGTCCTATGCGCGCGGGCCGCCGCCGCTTCCGGGTATGAGGCTTCCCAGCGGCGTGACGTCATCACGCCTCCACCGTGGTGCCTCCTGTGTCATGTGATCCTGTTGGCCAATCGGGAGGCAGGGCGCCTGATTTAAACCTGCTTTTTGCTTTTGTCTGCGCCCTTTCGTGGTTTTAGCTTGCTAGACCCTTTGGTGCTGTATTCTAGATTCTGATTTGACTTACTGTGCATGACCTGGCTTTTGGCAACCGACTCTGAGTATCTCTATATCCCTTTGACCCGGCTTTTGTGTTTTGACGCTGCATTTGGTTTCTCCCTGTGTACTGTACTGTATTACTACTCGCTATCACTTAACCCAGCCACCACAAGGACTGGTATTGTGATTAGATTTCGAGGTTTTTCCTGTTACCTGTGTATCCTCCTAACGTACCCTTCGACTTGCGTGTAATAGCTTGACGTACACTCTCTGGCACTCCGTATTGTCTTGTTTCTAGACCAGCCACCCTTAGGACTGGTCTCTGTCCTCTTTGCCTACGTCCCTGCCAACTACAAGGACTGGTATCGCATTTAGGGTTCCACCCTCCTGTTTCGCCCTAGGGCTGACCATAGCTACCTACGGGTACGTGTGTCCGCCTGACAGGTACAGCACCAAAACGAACTTACTAAAACCAAAAACTTGGAGCAATAACATGAAACAGGACCATCCCTTAGTCCTAAGGTACACAAAAGTTATTTCAACACTCTGGTACAGCTGTCAAGAAAACCTTCCTCCCAGTCACGTAGAATGACAGCAAATGGAGTTAAAAACAGGTTTATTTAACAAAGTCAAGAAGAAAAATTCTAAAACACATGAAAAAAAATCACCAAAACTCGTTTCACCTACGAACATATATCCTCCTGGCTTCCTCAGTTGGCTTCTGAGAGACCTAATGGCTTACTCCATCCTTAAATACTCCATTAAAGCTGTCATGATCCAATCCCGATTTCTAAAAATGGTGGGAATCCCAAAAACCTATTGACAAGCTCCTTTTCATTCCTCTAACCAATAAAAAGATCCCACAATCCTGTAAACCACCTGGCGGTGGTGAGGATTCGAGACCATATTGAGAACTGTTGACATACTGCGCAATGGGTGTCCCTTTATCTCTTCCCCTATAGGATATTTTGGAAACCAAGGAATCTCTATTGGACTTTCTATGCGCGAGGACTCCATCTGTGTCAGGCAGACACACGTACCCGAGGGTAGCTACGGTCAGCCCTATGAAGAAACAGGAGACACAAAACTAATTGCGATACCAGTCCTTGAGTTGGCTGGGTTACGCAGTAGCGAAAGGTGAACCTATAAGGCAGGGATGTAGGCAAGGAGGACAGAAACCAGTCCTTAGGGTGGCTGGTATGGAGACAGGAAAGTACGGAGTACCAGAGGGTTTAAACACAATCCTAGGTGGAAGGAATACGCGGTATACAAGGTCAAAATTACAAAAGCCGAGTCAAAGGAGTAGAGAGGTACACAGGTCGAAATCCAAAAGCCAGGTCATACACAGAAAGTAAATCAAAGGTGAAAAGCAGCAAGTATATAAGTATAGACAAGCAGAACCACAAAAGGGCAATGCAAAAAGGCAAAAGCACTTTTAAATAAGGCGCCCTGCAGTCTGATTGGTTACCAGGGTCACATGATGCAGGGGAACCCACGTTGGAGGCGTGATGACGTCACGCGCGGTGCGCCGCCGACCATCTCCTAAAGCTGCCGGGGCCGGCGGGACGCGCGCACAGGACACGAGGAGGAGCTGCGGGGAGGACGCAGGCCCCGGGACAGCCGGGAGGAATGCCGGAGGTGCGCCAGCCTCCGAGGGCTGACAATCTGTTGGATTTACAATTTTTGTATATATAGTGAGTGGATATATACGCGTCCTTGCAGCTTTCTGTTTTATACAATTGCATACGGTTTTATACTACTCCATTAGCGCCCTTGCTTATCTCTTTTTGATTTATTACTGTGATCTTTTGTGTTGTACCAGTAGAGGACCTTGTGCCATGATTATAATATCCTTAATATTAAATCAGCATGCCACTAGTGAGAGTAATAATGAGTGATAATGCTGTATTCCTTGAAATATTACATCCATCGCCATCGGTATAATCGGTGATGCAATCACTACGCTAAGATCGCTCGCCCAAACTCAATATAAACTCAGCCGTTTGCACACCAGGCAAATGGAAACATGTCGGTGTGGTCAACATTCCCGTCATCCACTCTACTAACTATATGAAACCAATTAGGAAACTATGGGAAGAGACGCGGGAAAAACCCTGTTGTGTGTATTTAGGAATTTATTAAAGTCAATACTGCTGGGAATTAATGTCAGACGTTTGCATCTGTGCAGCATGTGATGATTAGTGGCCCTCAGTCAGAAACAACAACAGCACAGCCAAATGTATTCATGCCTAGCAACACTGCGAAGGAAAATGGAAAACTGCACTCACAACATCCAACAACAGACGCACAACACACAATCAAACAGATCAACATAGTAAATATGAGGCGATTAGGAACAAGAAGCAGAATGTTTTTTGCATTCAGTTCACCAATAATCTGCCGATGTGACATTTGTGTGTTTTGTCGCTGGTGAAATGTAACAAATAATTTCATTCAGGGTTATTCAAAGAGCTAAGAATTGCTGGCGAAAGGTAACCGAACGCTGAAATTCAGCGTTCGGTTACCTTTCCTGGCCATTCGGCTATTCAGAGAGCAGGCAGTTCGCCAAATGTTGGCGAATTGCCTGCACATACGGTGCCTGTTCGAGGGCAGTGAAATCCCCATAGAGAAGCAATGCTTTATCTATTCAGAGAACAAAAACCAGCAGTGAAAAGTTGCCGAAATGCCCTGCCATTCGGTGGTTTCATTCGACGGGTTTATTCAGGAGAATCCCATAGGCTTCAATGTTGAAAATATTCCCGTTTTAATTCAATATCTAATAAACCGTTTATTATTTTATTCTGCAGTAAAAACTCTTTTTATTTATAGATTTTTTAGGATTTTATCGTCATTTTTCGGGATTTTTTGCAAACATTTTTGTTCCGCTTTGTTTTTAAATCATTTTTTCTTTTTTCTGTAACAGCCCTTTTTATTCATTCATAGGATCTTAGATGTCAATTTCAGACATTTTCACTCAGTAGTTTCTTTGCAAACAGCGTTTCACTTTTCAAACATTCAAGCGTACTGTTTTTTTTTTCACTCCATTCGTCTGTGGTGTCGGGTTTTTCTGGTAGCTGCTCCACGCTCTGATTGGCTCCTGCTCGGGTTTCTCAGGCGTGTTCGGCGGGGTTAATCCAGATGTTTTTGCGGGTTTCGGTGTGCGTTCACCGGGTTTTGCGGTGAGTGTTCGTCGGGTTTGCGGCGACTTTTCCCTGCATTACGACGGCCCTATGGTGCTTGCTGAATACAACGCAGTGTCGCTGAAATGGGATCGCCGAATCGCACCGAATTGAAGAGAACGAAAAGTCACCGAACATGCAGTGACTTTTCGATTCTCTTTGAATAACCCTGATAGTATCATGGGGATAACGCAATAAACAATCAAACCAGAAAATGAAAATACTAGTAAAATATATAAACGACTCGTTGGGCTTCCTCTGTCGCCGATAGTCCGCACTGGTTGTGCAATCCATTGATTTAAAGGTAGTGTTACCGGAATCCACCTGGCTCTTTTGGGAGAAGACCGGGCCGGCGCGGACAAAGACTGACTGGACACGAGTCTCTTCAGGAAAGACAAACTTTATTGTGACGTCACCACTCAGCCAGGATGGAATCGCAAAGACCGAGTGCCTTTTACATACAGACATAGTGTTTTATACCTTGAATAGATAATTAGGTACATCCCAATTAGCCCACCCCACGGTGACACTATCCCACCCCACGTGGGTCCGTACCTCCCTTCACTGAATACAAAGACATTCCCCACATTGGCAATAAATTGGCAGCTTTCATGGTATTTTGACAATTTGAGAATTTAACGCTCTCCTAGATCCTGCTTGTGCCTCCCTCCCTGAGACTTGTTTATTGTATACTTTAGATAAGGCCCCGTCTGGTTTCACATCTCTCTTTGTTCAGGCCCTAGCTCTCTGACCTTGATGTAACTATTTTCCCATCCTGTCACTTCGTGCCAGCATCTGCCCGGATCTCGTTAACTTAATTGCTCTGCCTGTTAGTTTAAAACATTCCAGAGAATCTATGCAAGCTAAACCTAATTGAGCTAATATCTGCTATTTACATTCTTGTGAACCAAAGTTCTGAACAAAATGGTCGCCTGGCTCAAGGTGGCGGTCTGATTCTGGCCTGAGTCCCTTACAGTAGCCTTGTGTATATGCCCTTATCCCATATTACATATGTATTCGATACACAACAGCTTGACCCAGCACTTAAGTGGTTTAGGATGGCCCTGAGAAGCACACATAAGTGTTTAGTCCATTGACAGCATCTGACAGCTGCTGTCTATCCATGGAGCTAGCTCCTGCAAGTGTTTGCAAACAAAAGATGATGTCATCATGCACAGTATGATGACTTCATCGGTCCCCGAGTTAACCCTGGCATGCTGGATGTTCAAAATCCTATCTGCTGCATGACAGCTGTGCAGGTGGAGGAAACTCTTCTGCTTCACACAGCCATACGGAACAAGACCAGAGGGAGGGAGGGGGGCACTCTACGCAGTAAACTAAAGTGGTCAGGGTCGATACCTGGTCGATACCTTAAATCTATTTTATTTCAATAAATAATTTTCAGTACTTTCTATTTCAGCTTCTTCTGTCGCACCGGATGCATCATGAATGTCCAACAGAGTGTCACAATTACCTGGTCCATTGCAGATGATCCCCAAAATTCCATGCTCCAATCTAGAGCATTGACACTGACACTTTACCAGGTTGACGCACTGCCCACTTGTAGTTTTGCTGCAAACGACGTCAGACCATACCATTATGAAAGGCTGTTTGACGCAGACTGCACCGTATGTGTCAATACTTAGATTGCGACTTCCGAACGACACCGTATTCACTTGTCTCGGCGTCATCATAATGATGCTGGCTTTTCATCATTGAGTGCGTGCACATTCCAAAGCATTTGAATGAAGTTGTCCAATGGAACTTCATTTACACCTATATAAGCGTTCCATCTCTCATGGTACACTGCCCTATCCTGGTCATGTTTGTAGACCCTTTAGTGAGCTCTGATATTATTACAGTTGCTCTAGTATATTGACGTTGGCTTGCTCGTTGACCGTTCTTGACATCTGATACTATTGACTCGGTTTCTTTTCTACACTTTTGTATTTTCCCTTGTCTGTCCAGACCTCCATCTTTTCTCTTGTGTTTCTCTGTTGTTTCATGTTAGTCCTTTGTTTTTCGTTGTCCCTTTGCTCTGTTTCCGGCCACTACAAGGACGGTATTACGTTTTATTGTTAATGTTTTTCCTATAGTCTGTGTGTTGGGCCGTGGCCAACCGTGACACATGGGCAGGATGCACACTGTGTTTGGCCATGAAGCATACCCTGTGATCAAAATAGCCTTCATGGCTGGTTACCTTGGGTGGACCGACATGACTTGGGTGCCCTGAGCAATAGAAGATCATGGGACCTACTGTACATTAAGGGGTTGTTCCATACAAGGGGCGCCTCCGCCATACCTCTACAGGCAGGACCTAATTGACATTGTGGGGCCTCACTATCTCTCTTCACTCTTAATCTGGCTTCTGATACTATTCCCCCCCCCCCACTGAGGTGTTGTGGGGGGGCCCAATGAAATAATAGGCCTGACCAAGCCTTTGGGGACCCTCATGGGGCCACCTTCTTTGCCAGGGTCCTCGGGCAATGTCCTGTTGCCTTACTGGTCATCGTACATCGTATTATCTGAAATTTAGGCGATGTGCCGGCATTTATTGATTAGCGCCACCCTGCCGAAAAGATGATTTGTGTCTAAATCTCACTGTGATTTCTCAAACCAACCACTTTCTTCTAAAGCAGCATTATGCAGGAAAGGAGAGCCAAAATAATAGCATTATTTTGGTGAATTTCCAGCAAGTACGGTGCCTGTTCGACGGCAGTATAATCCCCCATAGAGAAGCAATAGTTAATCTATTCACAGACACCGAACAGCAGAGAAATGTCAGTGAAATACCCTGCTGTTCGGTGGTTTCATTCGACAGGTTTATTCAGGCGAATCCCATAGGCTTCAATGTTAAAAATATTCCCAGTTTAATCCAATATCTAATAAACTGTTTATTATTTTAATCAGCAGCAAAAAAGTCTCTTTACTTATAGATTTTTTTAGGATGTTTTAGGCAATTTTTTTTTCCTTTTTCTTTTATAAAGGCATTTTTTCTTTTTTCTGTAACAGACCTTTTTATTATCATTCATACGATCTTATATGTAAATTCCAGACATATTCGTTAAGTAGTTTCAATTTTGACACTTTCAAGCGTATTCTGTTTTGTTTTTTTACCTTGTTCGTCAGCTTGTCGGCTTTTCTCGGTGGTTGGTCTGCGTTGTGATCGGCGGCTCCTTGGCCTTTTTCCGACATGTTCGGCGTGTTTTTTGTGGCCGGTTCTCTGGGTTTTCAGCAGGTATTCGGCAAGTTTGCAGTTGGTTTGCGCCGAGTTTTCCCCTGCACTCCTGGGGACCCTGCAGTGAATGCTGAATTCACCGCAGCGTGGGGAACCTTGAATCCCCGAAGTGCAGGGAAGTGCGGTAAACGAGAGAGCACCTAAAAGTCAGCGACATTTCTGTGCTCTATGAATGACTCCCTTAGTTATAAACGAGCCTTATAATGAACATGTTCTTTATTATTATTAAACTTTTCCTCCAGATGTTCTTCTGATGAACAGGTATAAGTTTTAGAAGGTTTTTTTAAGAAAAAAAGATACTCAGGGTTATCCAAAGAGATTCGAAAAGTCATTGCACGTTCCGTGACTTTTCGTTCTCTTCAATTCGGTTTGTTTTGCCGATCCCATTTCGGTGACCCTGCGGTGTATTCAGCAAGCACCACAGGGTCCCCGAATTGCAGGGAAAAGCTGCCGCAAACCTGACGAAAACTCACCGCAAAAACCCGGCGAATGCACGCCGAAAACAAGCAAAAACATCTGGATTAACCTTCGAAAAACCCGAGCAGGAGCCGATCACACCAGAGAAGCAGCCGAACAGGAGCCGAATCACACAGATCCGAAGCAGCTGAGACTCAGAAGAGGCAGTGAATAAATTAGCAAAACCGTTTGTATGAATCTGTGAAAATGAAACGCTGTTTGCAAAGAAACTACTGCGCGAAAATGTCTGAAATTTACACAGGACGTCCAGGGAATGATAATAAAGAGGGCTGTTACAAAAAAAATAAGTAAACTGAAAAAAAAGAAAAAATTGGACTTCTAAAAAAAAAAAATTCAGAAAAAAGCTTAAAATATCCTAAAAAATCTATAAATAAAGAGACTTTTTGCTGCAGAATTTTATAATGAACGGTTTATTAGATATTGAATTAAAACGGGAATATTTTTAACATTGAAGCCTATGGGATTCTCCTGAATAAATTTGCCGAATTAAACCACCGAATTGCAGGGCATTAGGGGAGCCTTTCACTGCTGGTTTCTGTTCTCTGAATAGCCGAAGCAGTGCTTTTTCATGGGGATTTCACTGCCCTCGAACATGCACCGAACAGGCACCGTATGTGCAGGCAATTCGCCAGGATTTGGCGAATTGCCTGCTCTCTGGATAGCCGAATGGCCAAGAAAGGTTACCTTTCTCAAGCAATTCGGATCTCTTTGGATAACCCTGACAGGGTTATTCAAAGAGAATCGAAAAATCACTGCACGTTCGGTGACTTTTCGTTCTCTTCAATTCGGTGCGATTTGGCGATCCCATTTCGGTGACCCTGCGGTGTATTCAGCAAGCACCACAGGGCCGTCGTAATGCAGGGAAAAGCCGCTGCATACCCGACGAACACTCATCGCAAAACCCGGCGAACGCTCACCGAAACCGGAAAAAACATCTGGATTAACCCCGCCGAACAAGCCAGAGAAACCCGAGCAGCCGCCGATCACATGCAGAGCAGCCGCCGGAAAAACCCAACCCCACAGACGAATGGAGTGAACAAAAAAAAAACAGTACGCTTGAATGTTTGAAAAGTGAAACGCTGTTTGCAAAGAAACTACAGAACGAAAATGTCTGAAATTTACATATAAGATCCAATGAAAGATAATAAAAATGGCTGTTACAGGAAAAAGAAAAAACGATTTAAAAAAAAACGGAAAAAAGAATTGCGCAAAAAATCCCAAAAAATTTCTGAAATATCCGAAAAAATCTAAGAGTAAAGAGACTCTTTACTGTAAAATATTATAATAAACGGTTTATTGGATATTGAATTAAAACGGGAATATTTTTAACATTGAAGCCTATGGGATTCGCGTGAATAAACCTGTCGAATTAAGCAACCGAATGGCAGGGCATTTCGGCAACTTTTCACTGCTGGTTTGTGTTCTCTGAATAGACGAAGCAGTGCTTCTCTATGGGGATTTCACTGCCCTCGAACAGGCACCGAACAGGCACCGTATGTGCAGGCAATTCGCCAACATTTGGCGAACTGCCTGCTCTCTGAATAGCCGAATGGCCAGGAAGGTAACCGTACACTGAATTTTAGCGTTCGGTTACCTTTCGCCAGCAATTCGGAGCTCTTTGAATAACCCTGATAGTGTTACTTCGTTTTTAACCCCTTATTGACCGGGCGGTTTTACACAAATCCGTCCTTTAGTGACCACTGCTGTTTTTACGTTTCTGCGCTGTTAGTGTTTACGTCAAATTTTCCTCTTACTCGTTTATGTAACCACACATATTTTACACAGTTTTTCTCGTCATTAAATGGACTTTATAAAGATACCATTTTTTTCATCATTTCATATAATTTACTATAAAAAATATTGTGAAATATGACAAAAAAATTGAAAAAACACCACTTTTTCGAACTTTGACCCCCAAAATTTCTTATGTATCAACAACCGTCAAAAAAAATTAATTCCTTAGTAGTTTCTAAATTTAGTACTGAGTTTAGCAATACCCAATGTTTACATATTCCATCGCTTTTTTCCTTATTTTAACAACAATAAGTGCAAGTAGCACTTTGCCATTTCCAAAGAGTTTATTTTCAAAACTAGTGATAGTGACATTGTAACACTGATATCTGTCACTAATTCCTGAATAACCCTCCACATATACATATTTTTTTAAAGTACACAAATCAAGGTATTAAACTTGGGGTATTTTCACTCTTTCCATGCAAACCATTTTACCACAAATCTATGCCAAAGTTTGAGAAAAAAAAAGTTTTGGTGATTTTTTTTTTGAACGCAATTTAAGAATACATGTACTGTGAACTTTAAGGTTTACTGCCAAAGAGCACCCCAAAATATGTTCAGCAACATCTTCTGAGTAAATTGATACCACCCATGTATAGGTATGTCGGGTCATTTGGGGGCTAATAGGCCTTATTTGGGGGTGCACATTTCAGTTTTCCAACTTGGAATTTTCACATTTCGTCATCATGCACCCATGTCCTATTTGGGACATTTTTGAAGCCGGCCAAAGTAATTTACCCCCATCAAACCATATATTTTTAGAAAGGGCACACCCTAGGGTGCTTCAAAGAGTTGTATTTTAACACTTTCCATGCACTAGCTCTATGTCAAACTTTCAGGTAGTCACTTTTTGGGTTATTTTTTCACACACATTGTACTTTAGGCATGAATTGTCAAATCCAGTTATGGGTTACTGCCAAAAAACACCCCAAAATATGTTCAGCAACATCTTCTGAGTAAATTGATACCACCCATGTATAGGTATGTCGGGTCATTTGGGGGCTAATAGGCCTTATTTGGGTGCGCATTTCAGTTTTCCAACTTGGAATTTTCACATTTCGTCATCATGCACCCATGTCCTATTTGGGACATTTTTGAAGCCGGCCAAAGTAATTTACCCCCATCAAATCATATATTTTTAGAAAGGGCACACCCTAGGGTGCTTCAAAGAGTTGTATTTTAACACTTTCCATGCACTAGCTCTATGTCAAATTTTCAGGTAGTCACTTTTTGTGTTATTTTTTCACACACATTGTACTTTAGGCATGAATTGTCAAATCCAGTTATGGGTTACTGCCAAAAAACACCCCAAAATATGTTCAGCAACATCTTCTGAGTAAATTGATACCACCCATGTATAGGTATGTCGGGTCATTTGGGGGCTAATAGGCCTTATTTGGGGGGTGCGCATTTCAGTTTTCCAACTTGGAATTTTCACATTCGTCATCATGCACCCATGTCCTATTTGGGACATTTTTGAAGCCAGCCAAAGTAATTTACCCCCATCAAATCATATATTTTTAGAAAGGGCACACCCTAGGGTGCTTCAAAGAGTTGTATTTTAACACTTTCCATGCACTAGCTCTATGTCAAATTTTCAGGTAGTCACTTTTTGTGTTATTTTTTCACACACATTGTATTTTAGGCATGAATTGTCAAATCCAGTTATGGGTTACTGCCAAAAAACACCCCAAAATATGTTCAGCAACATCTTCTGAGTAAATTGATACCACCCAAGTATAGGTATGTCGGGTCATTTGGGGGCTAATAGGCCTTATTTGGGGGGTGCGCATTTCAGTTTTCCAACTTGGAATTTTCACATTTCGTCATCATGCACCCATGTCCTATTTGGGACATTTTTGAAGCCGGACAAAGTAATTTACCCCCATCAAATCATATATTTTTAGAAAGGGCACACCATAGGGTGCTTCAAAGAGTTGTATTTTAACACTTTCCATGCACTAGCTCTATGTCAAACTTTCAGGTAGTCACTTTTTGTGTTATTTTTTCACACACATTGTACTTTAGGCATGAATTGTCAAATCCAGTTATGGGTTACTGCCAAAAAACCACCCAAAATATGTTCAGCAACATCTTCTGAGTAAATTGATACCACCCATGTATAGGTATGTCGGGTCATTTGGGGGCTAATTAGGCCTTATTTGGGGGTGCGCATTTCAGTTTTCCAACTTGGGATTTTCACATTCGTCATCATGCACCCATGTCCTATTTGGGACATTTTTGAAGCCAGCCAAAGTAATTTACCCCCATCAAATCATATTTTTTAGAAAGGGCACACCTAGGGTGCTTCAAAGAGTTGTATTTTAACACTTTCCATGCACTAGCTCTATGTCAAATTTTCAGGTAGTCACTTTTTGGTGTTATTTTTTTTTCACACACATTGTATTTTAGGCATGATGTCAAATCCAGTTATGGGTACTGCCAAAAAACACCCCCAAATATGTTCACAGCAACATCTTCTGAGTAAATGATACCACCCATGTATAGGTATGTCGGGTCATGTTGGGGGCTAATAGGCCTTATTTGGGGGTGCGCATTTCAGTTTTCCAACTTGGAATTTTCACATTCGTCATCATGCACCATGTCCTATTTGGGACATTTTTGAAGCCGGACAAGTAATTTACCCCCATCAAATCATATATTTTTAGAAAGGGCACACCATAGGGTGCTTCAAAGAGTTGTATTTTAACACTTTCCATGCACTAGCTCTATGTCAAACTTTCAGGTAGTTCACTTTTGTGTTATTTTTTCACACACATTGTACTTTAGGCATTAATGTCAAATCCAGTTATGGGTTACTGCCAAAAAACACCCCAAAAATGTTCAGCAACATCTTCTGAGTAAATGATACCACCCATGTATAGGTATGTCGGGTCATTTGGGGCTATTAGGCCTTATTTGGGGGTGCGCATGCGGCTTCAGTTTTCCAACTTGGAATTTTCACATCGACATCATGCACCCATGTCTTATTTGGGACATTTTTGAAGCCGGCCAAAGTAATTTACCCCCATCAAATCATATATTTTTAGAAAGGGCACACCCTAGGTGCTTCAAGAGTTGTATTTTAACACTTTCCATGCACTAGCTCTATGTCCAAACTTTCAGGTAGTCACCTTTTGGTTATTTTTCACACACATTGTACTTTAGGCATGAATGTCAAATCCAGTTAGGGTTACTGCAAAAAACACCCCAAAATATTTCAGCAACATCTTCTGAGTAAATTGATTACCACCCATGTATAGGTATGTTGGTCATTTGGGGCTAATAGGCCTTATTTGGGGGGTGCGCATTTCAGTTTTCCAACTTGGAATTTTCACATTTCTTCATCATGCACCCATGTCCTATTTGGGACATTTTTGAAGCCGGCCAAGTAATTTACCCCCATCAAACCATATATTTTTATAAAGGGCACACCCTAGGGTGCTTCAAAGAGTTGTATTTTAACACTTTCATGCCACTAGCTCTATGTCAAACTTTCAGGTAGTCACTTTTTTGGGTTATTTTTTCACACACATTGTATTAGGCTATTAGACATGAATGTGTCAAATCCAGTTATGGTTACTGCCAAAAAACACCCCAAAATATGTATGTCAAACACATCTCTGAGTAAAGTTGATACCACCCATATATAGATTTGTTCTGTGTTTTTTGGGGTGCTACGCCAATCTTTGACATGTGCTTGTCAATTTTCTAATTTGACATACAGTATCTTCTTTGCTTATTTCTTTTTAGGGGCCTTTTAACATACCCTAGTTTTATGAACGTGCATTATTTTGGTAAGCTAACACCCCAAAGTATTGTAAATGGAGTGTTTTTATGCTATGGATGCAATCGTTTGCTCCAAACAATTGGACACTGTTTGGTGGTCATTTTCCATATTCACACACATCAGTTTTGGACTGTGATTTAGGAGACCAAGAGATTATTTCTTCAGCTAGGCCTATCTTTGTTTTGGGTTTTGGGTCTACCGCATACCCCAGTTTGAATTATTGCCAGAAAATGTTTATATTTGTTATGTTGACACACCCAAGGTATTGCATATGGAGTGCTTTGATGCTCATGGATGCATCGGTTTTAGCCCAAAACATTGAGAGAAGGTGTGTGGTGTAATTTTTCAATTTTCAGCTTTTACGCCCACATAGATTTGGACTGTGATTTAGGAGACACTGTTGTTTGTTACTGCATGAAAACTCTCCAGGTTGTTTTCTGCAAGGTCTCCTGAGTACACCCATGCCCCCCATGCATAGGTTTGCCAGGATTTTGGAAGGTTCAAATACAATTTTTTATGACTTTGTCATTGGAGTTGAAATTGAGATTATTTCTTCAGCTAGGCCTATCTTTGGTTTTGGGTCTACCGCATACCCCAGTTTGAATTATTGCCAAGAAATTTTTATATTTGTTATGTTGACACCCCAAGGTATTGCAATAGGAGTGCTTTGATGCCATGGATGCATCGGTTTTAGCCCAAAACATTTGAGAAGGTGTGTGGTGTAATTTTTCAATTTTCAGACTTTTACGCCCACATTAGATTTGGACTGTGATTTAGGAGACACTGTTGTTTGTTACTGCATGAAAACTCTCCAGGTTGTTTTCTGCAAGGTCTCCTGAGTACACCCATGCCCCCCATGCATAGGTGTGCAAAGATTTTGGCAAAATACAGCACCAATTGTAGAACATAAAAATGTACGAATAAAATGTAAAAGTCTGGTGCAGTAAAAGAAAAAAAAAACTAAACTGAACTAACTAACTGGAGTGTGAGAAAAAATAGAAAGGAAAAAAAAAATCACAGATCACGCACAGTGTGATATATCTTGAAACAGTCCCCAAGACACAGACCGGGTTGTCCAGGGCATTCTGGGCAGTAAAAGATTGTGTCTCTCCTCTGCCCCCTCTTGAAACACACCCTGCACCTTTTTTGGGGTTTCTGTTTGCCCTCAGTAGGGGGATTTTATAAATAAAATGCGTAGCCCCACTCTGTCCCCCATCACCGCCCGGGGAGCAGGTGCATCCTGGTACAAAAGCCCCGAAATGACCTGGAGCTGAAACTGTAAAAAGGACAGCGTCACTCCGGGGTTTGCCTTTTTGCAGAGCAAAAGGCATTGTGGGTTGCAATTTGCATCAGGTAAATTGCAACCTTTTTGTACCAGGCCCTTGACTTCCGCATAATCTGGTAGGGCTGGAGCAGCTGATCTGCCAGATCAACCCCACCCATATGCCGGTTATAGGCTTTGATGCACACTGGCTTCCTGATGCGCTCAGCTCTGCCACGTACAGAGACCTCCACAGACCTCTCAGTGTGGATGGTGGATAGAAGGTATACATCCTTCTTGTCTCTGTACTTGACCGCCAACAGCTCCTCTTGGCGCAGAGCTGAGGTCTCCCCCCTTTTTAACCGGGTGCGGACAAGCTGTGCTAGGAAACCTACGCGGTTCTTGCGAACAGTACCGCATGCTGCTGTATCAAAACAATACAGCAGCTTGAACAAAGGGACACTCGTATAAAAATTATCAACATACAAGTGGTACCCTTTGTTCATCAGGGGAAAAAGTAGGTCCCACACAATCTTGCCACTGGTTCCCATGTGTTCTGGGCAACCTGGAGGGTCAAGGCTACTATCCTTTCCCTCGTACACCCGGAAGGCCTGAGTATACCCACTCTCGCTGTCACAGAGCTTATACACCTTCACTCCATACCTGGAGCGTTTGGAAGGAATATACTGCTTAAATCCCAGGCTTCCCTTGTATTTCATTAGGGATTCATCCACACAGATATTCCTTCCAGGTGTATAAGCCTCTGCAAACCTGGCGGCGAAGTGGGTAATCAGGGGGCGGATTTTATACAGCCTGTCAAACTGGGGATGCTCTCTAGGAGGGCACAGGCTGTTGTCACTGAAGTGCATGAAACGCAAAATGTTTTCATACCTTCTACGTGACATTGATTGGGGGTAAATGGGGGTAGAGCAGATGGGGCTACTGCTCCAGTAGGAGCGAATTGAGGGCTTCTTTATGATGAGCATAGTAAGTGCCCAGAATTTCAGAAATTCTGGCACATCTAGCGGGGTCCATTGCTGCCTTGCCAAGTAGGAGTCTGGCTTCGCAGCACAATGCTGATGGGCATACAGATTTGATTGGGCCACGATGTGGCCCAACAAATCATCCCCCATAAACACCTGCAAAAACTGTGTGGCGGTAAATCCTGCAACATCAATATTGATGCCAGGATTTGCCGTGAAAGGAGGGATATCTGGCCTCTGGCGATGAGGCACTACCCACTCCTCAGCTGGAGCTGTGCGTCTCCTGCTGGCAGGTGGTGACCCAGGATCTGCATCAGAAACATCACTAGATACATCAGCCAGCGTAGATAATGTATCTAGCGACGTCTCTGAGCAGTTAGCGGGGTCGAAATCAGGGTCTGAGTCTGACGCAGATGCCTCAGATTCTGACGCCAGGATGGCATATGCCTCCTCTGCGCTGTACACCCTCTCAGACATTATATATAATAGATTATAAAATTTTATAATTATTATATATAATAAGCGGATTGTTGGTTCTTAGAAGAACCGTTGGGTTTCACAAGAAAATACAAATAAACACCTAAATCTCTCTAAATCACTCTAAACCTGCCTCAATTCTTCTAAATCTCCCTAAAATCTCTAAATCTGCCTCAATTTTTCTAATCTCACTAAAATCTCTCTAAATCTGCCTCAATTTTTCTAATCTCACTAAAATCTCTAACCTGTCAAATCTGATCTCTCTCTCTCGCTCACCAAAACACAAGTGAGGAGAGGGAGGGAGAATCACAGAGGTCACGGCCAATATTTACAAAATATTGACCTGACCTGACAAATTAGAAATTTTATTTTGATTTTTTTTTACTTCTGATTGGATGTTGCTAGCCTGCCTCTCTGATGAGGCAGGCTAGGAACATCCCACTCAGCCCCAAGATGACCCTGCCCTTAGAAGGGCAGCGCCATCTTGGCTGTCAGTTTATTTTATTTTATTCATTTTTATTTTACTTTTTTTTACTTTTTTTACACTTTTTTTTACTCTGCTGGGTGCCTTGATCCCTCGAGGCACCTAGCAGAGCACCTGATCACTCATGTGATCGTTTTTGTACTGAGTGCCACGATACCTCATGGCACTCAGTACTTCCTGCCGCTACCGGAAGTGATCACTCGGGGGGAGCGATCACTTAGCGGACCGGCGGCAGGTAAGCATATTGCAAGGATGCCTCGATGTCGAGGCATCCCTGCAATATACACAGAGCAGCTGGAAGCGATCCGATCGCTTCCAGCGCTCTCTAGAAGTGCCGGGCACCTCTCCGGTAAAACCGGATGTTGATCGCTCCCGGGGAGCGATCACAAGGTGCCCCGGCACTTCTCACCGCCATTGCACGGATGCCTGGACTCCCAGGCAGCCTGCAATGGCGTTTGAGCTGCTGGAAGCGATCCGATCGCTTCCAGCGCTCAAAAAACCGCAGGACGTACCATGTACGTCAGCGGGTCTAAAAGAGACCCGCTGCAATGACGTACATGGTACGTCCTGGGTCCTTAAGTGGTTAATAATATAGAGAAAAAAGTTTAGAATTAAAAAAAATTACAAATTTAAAAAAATATGTACAAATAAATTATAATGAAATTTTCACAGTTTTGTTATGTAGCCTTCCCAAAATATTTAAAGCTACTTTAAAGTATTTCTTAATGAAACGCAATAAATAAAACCTAATCAAAAAAGTAAAAACCTGGGCAAAGCCAGGTATATAAACTAATAGAATATAAAAAATAATACCTGTATGTGGCATAACGCCTGTATATGGAAATTACAGTAACAGCTTGTATCTGTTAGGCTTGTGCACCGATTTTTTTTTCAGTTCGATTTGTTCGGATGTTTAAACTTTTCGATTCGGCTCGTTTCGACCGATTTCTGTTTCGATTCGGTTCGGTTTGTTTTTCGTGTACATTTTTTTTTCGGAATATCGGCCATTTTTCGTATTTTCGTGTCACTTTGCTCGTTTTTTGTATCGACTTTTCGGAAATTTTTGAAATTTTCGTTTTTTCGGAACTTCTGTTCTCCTCGTTTCAAAGTGTCTACGATAATTCTGGCGATTCTATCGTATTTTTTTTTATTAAATAAAGATCAAATCATGAATAGAGAAAAAATTAATTTCGATTTGACATATTTCAAGTCCATTCGAAAATTCCGAAAAATATTTCGTTTCGGCTCGGAAAACTTTTCGGATCTGACATTTTCGAATCTAAAAATTTTCGGAAAATCGGCCGCATCTGTCACGGAATGGCCCAACACCCTCAGCCAGGGGCGGTTCATGGTGACGGGGTTTTGCCCATAGACTGTTAGGTGCCGTTGCACCCACGGAGTTCCGTTTATATTTTTATTAGATGTGGTTTTGTGTGTGGTGTAAAAAGTGTCCCCAGTTGTGTATTGTGAAATGTATGAAAATTCCTTTGTATGCCTTGCCCGCCGCCATTTTCCCAGCGCCTCGTGGATCCGGTCAGAATGATCGGATCGGAAAATGGTCGATTCGGACCATCCGGTCCGAATCGGCAACTCCCCGATTCGTAACCGCCAATACGAATCAGGTCCCGGGTGCCTCCTGCCAGCGAGGGCCAATGGGAATTGTGTGGGCGGGCAGGGATTCCCATTGTTCTGATATTATGTTAGAGTTTATAAATATATGTGATGTGTAAAAATAAAGCAGATTTACTAGTGCATTCAGCTTCGTCTGGTGACTTTTATTCTCGGCCGTATCTTCTGAGATCCCGCGCGGTCTCAGAGTGCGGCGTCCGGAGATAAGATCCGAACCGAACACCCTGTGCCTGCATCTCGCATCAGGACAGAGGTGCAGCGTATGGTCACCGATCTTAAGAAAATTAGACCGAGGTTCCGAGATCCGATCCGAAGGCGCGGCCCGTTTACCGCGCTTCGGTATATCGAGCGGAGTGAGTAGATCCGAATATTCACTCGACGGAGATTTCCAATAAGATCCGAATATTCATCCAACTGAGATCACATAAGATCCGAATATTCATCCGGGGAAGATCCGATTCCCGTATCCGTACGGCCGCTCCGCAGACGCTCCCACACACACAAGGTCAGTGAACCAGCTGCTCGAGACGCTGAGTCCCGTGTTGCTCAGTGGTCGGGCTGGTTCCACGCAGGGGTCCCCTCCACCGCCCGCTAACCCTTCTCCAGGGTCACTCCAGGCCGCAAGAGACGCCGAGTGCCGTGCCACTCGGTAGTCGGGCCAGCGGTAAGCGCTGTGGGGCACGCAGATAGGAGCACACCCGCAGGCGGACAACATTGATTCCGTCATAGAATCCGAAAACACGAATCGGGAAATTTCGTGAAAATTCCGAAATTCCGAAACCCGAAACGCACATCCCTAGTATCTGTACTGTACAGGGATTTTCAGTCATTATAACCCCCTGAATCTTACCCCTATATAGTAGTGAGTGACCCCAGAGCTCTCCCTGTATTCTCAACTCTCACTGGCTGCTGTAATGCTGCAGTAAAGTTTGTTGAACGTTTTGATACCATGAAGGAGGGGGCTGTTCTATGTAGTTCCTTTACAGTAACACAGGGTGACAGGAGTGAGATTTCACATCGTATTCATTTCCCCCTGAAGGCCCCCTAATCTTGCGTTAAAAATCTATATAAATGGAGTTTCGCATGCTATTTTTTTCACTGTATTACAATGCAAATTATGCATATACAGTATTGGCTGTTAAAGGGTTAATAGGGTTGAGAGACATTCCTTCAATAATTTTGCAGTGAAGGGATTTCCTTCACTCATGTATTTCCATATTCCTTGAGTCTATCACTTTACAGCAGATACATTTTCAGTACTTGTATTCTCACATTGCCATCTTGTGGCCAATCAACTCAGTGTCATCTAACGTTCCTGTAGAGAAAGAAATCTACAGTAACTAAAGAGTCCATTCACAAAGCGCCAAATATGCGTGCAATTCCGGACCGGTTCACAGTATTTAGGTGATTCCATTTCACCAAAAAAAGGTGAATTCACTATTTAGCGAATGGTCAACATATTTTGACAAAAGTGGAGTTATTCAGGGTTATTCAAAGAGAATCGAAAAGTCACCGCACGTTCGGTGACTTTTCGTTCTCTTCAATTCGGGCCGAATCGGCAATCCCATTTCGGCGACCCTGCGGTGTATTCAGCAAGCACCACAGGGCCGTCGAAGCGCAGGGAAAAGCTGCCGCAAACCCGACGAAAGTCACCGCAAAACCCGGTGAATGCACGCCGAAACCCACAAAAACATCTGGATTAACCCGCCGAAGACACCGGAAAAACCCGAGCAGGAGCCGATCACACGCAGCGCAGCCGCCGGAAAAAGCCGACACCGCAGACGAATGGAGTGAATAAATTAGGTAAAACAGTTTGCTTGAATGATTGAAAAGTGAAACGCTGTTTGCAAAGAAACTACTGAGTGAAAATGTCTGAAATTTACATATGAGGTCCAGGGAATGATAATAAAAAGGGCTGTTACAGAAAAAAGAAGTAAAGTTACAAAAAAATCTGACTTTTTTAAAAAAAATGCTTAAAATATCCTAAAAAATCTATAAATAAAGAGACTCTTTACTGCAGAATTTTATAAAGAACGGTTTATTAGATATTGAATTAAAACGGAAATATATTTAATAATGAAGCCTATGGGATTCGCCTGAATAAACCTGCCGAATTAAACCACCGAATGTCAGGGCATTTCGGGAACCTTTCACTGCTGGTTTGTGTTCTCTGAATAGCCGAAGCAGTGCTTTTTTATGGGGTTTTCACTGCCCTCGAACAGGCACCGAACAGGCACTGTATGTGCAGGCAATTCGCCAGGATTTGGCATATTGCCTGCTCTCTGGATAGCCGAATGGCCAAGAAAGGTAACCGAACGCTGATTTGGCAAATCGACAATTTAGGCAGGGTTCACAGGAGCGTATTTGAAGAGCGGAAGGAACGTCGGTGAGAGTGGACCTTCCTTCCACTCGACGCCCATCTGGCCAACTTGCTGAGTGCAGTTAGTGTGCTCAGCGCTGCAAGGCTCGATCCTCCTAATGGAGGATCGCGCTTTGCAGCTCCGTCAACCCACGTCCTAGCACAATTCGTGCGCGCGCAACAGCGTGTAGCTGGCCCCGTTGCAGAAATTATTTTAATATTATTTAAAATAACTTTCTAACAGAGTTATTCAAAGAGAGTCGATCTGGCCCCGAAATGTAACCGGACAGTGAAATTCAGCGTATGGCTACATTTCCTGGCCATTCGGCTATTCAGAGAGCAGGCAGTTCACCAAATGTTGGCAAATTGCCTGCACATACGGTGCCTGTTCGTTGCCTGTTCGAGGGCAGTGAAATCCCCATAGAGAAGCAATGCTTCATCTATTCAGAGAACACAAAACCAGCAGGGAAAAGTTGCCGAAGTGCCCTGCTGTTCGGTGGTTTCATTCGACAGATTTATTCAGGCGAATGCCATAGGCTTCAATGTTAAAAATATTACAATTTTAATTCAATATCTAATAAACCGTTTATTATTTTAATGTGCAGTAAAATGTCTCTTTATTCATAGATTTTTTTGGATCTTTTAGGCATTTTTGGGGATTTTTTTGGCAAACTTTTTTTCCATTTTTTTAAAATTGTTTTTTCTTTTTTCTATAACAGCCCTTTTTATTATCATTCATTGGATTTTATGTGTAAATTCCAGACATATTCGTTCAGTTGTTTTTATAAAACAGTGTTTAAATTTTCAAACTAATAGGCTAAGGTCAGACGAAAGCATTTTTAACGTGCGTTTAGCCGCACTAAATCACGGCCGTGCTAGCAGCAAATGACGTCCAATGCCAGGTAACATACGAAGAACGGTCGCACGAAAGTTCGTCCGCGCAACGCAAGTGGCAAACGAACGCATTTTTTCTAGGACATCAAACCGCTAGTACTGACGTACAGAGTGCGCTGCGTCCGCATAGCGGCGTGTGTGCGTGATTAGGAGACGTGAGACGCTGCTAATGTCCGGCCAACATAACGTCCAGACGCAAAAAGTGTTTTATTGATGATCCGTACAAAATCACGGACGAAAATGCACATCGTATGACCGCTATCGCGTATTCCGTGAAAAAATACGTCCATTCGTTCGAACGCACTTTTTCACGGACAACGCGAAAAATGCGTTAGTCTGACCCTAGCCTTAAGCGTACTGTTTTTTTTTTTTCACCTCGTTCGTCTGCGTGTTGGCTTTTTCTGGCGGCTGCTCTGCGCTGTGATCGACGGCTAGTCGGGTTTCTCTAGCGTGTTCGGCGTGGTTAATCCAGCTGTTTCTGCGGGTTTCGGTGAGTGTTCGGTGAGTATTCGGCAGGTTTACGGCTAGTATTCTGCGGGTTTGCGGCAGGTTTTCCCCTGCAATATGGGGGCCCTGCAGTGCTTGCTGAATACACCACAAGGTCGGCAAACTAGGAATCTCCAAATCGCCCCAAAGTGCAGGGAACGAACAGTCACTTGGTGACTTTTCAAATCCCTTTGAATAACCCTGTAAGTGTCACTAGATGCATTCATATTTTCACATATTTTGTGTTGTAATTGGTCAGGAAGGCTAGTAAACGGAATCATAGCATTGCATTGTGTGGGATGTATTTAAAGGACATCACAAGGGGGTAGATTAGAAGTCATATACGCTCCCTGTCATATCTCATTCAGCTGTCATCTCTTACCTTAGGAAGCCTGGACATCACAATAGCCCTCTGCAGCATTTCTTAAACATTCACTCCTCCATCCCATTGCCTCTTCACTGTAGAAACTAAACCACATTTGTAAACTAGTGAGACTTGCCATAAGATTTTGGTAAATGTTGCATTATGGGAAAAATCAACAAAAATTGGAACCAGGAGATAAAAACCTAACTTTATGAGTCCTTTTTACATGCAATTACCGTAGATACTCGAGTATAGCGTGACCTGAATATAACGCGATGGATAGAGATTTATTATGGAAATGAGAGAATACGCAAGACTCGAATATAACGCGAGGAACAAAATTTTACTGTACTTGTAAACAATTAAAATCCTTTCAGGTTTTCTAATCTTAACACAGTCAGGCTCCCCCTCAGGCCAGGGTGATCTGCTCTAGAATGATTGCAGTTGTTACTAAGTATGAAGCCGCCGGCCACCCGTCTTCTTTACTAGCGATTAGATGGCCGGCGGAGGCGAGTGAGGTGAATTATTGGCTTAAACTGAGCGTGACCTGTGGCCGTGATGGATCCCACCTCTCCCGAATCCAGGAGTTCCTTAAGTGTTTGCAAGCATCAGGGAGCACGAAATTCACTTCGGCGAGACCACCAGAACTTCGGGAGACTTGAGATCCAGAGCAAGGCAAGTTTTTTTTTTTTTTTTACACGCAGTGCAGAGGTCTCGAATATAACGCAACCCCTCCAATTTTAAGGTAAATTTTTGTCACCAAAATCTAGCAGTATACTCGAGTATCTACAGTATATGAAAGAAAAAAATCAGCAGCATGTGTTGTTTTATAATGAGTTTTTATATGTAATGCACAAGTAATCCAGTTACCGTTTATGTAAGGGGTCGTATCCCTTTAAGGGCAAAATAAGGGAAGTCTATTTCTAATAGTTTATCCCTTTAAGTCTTTTGTTGCAATTTCCATATGGTTTCATGTGTTTTGCTTTGTGTAATTCTCTTTATGTCTAAACCAGGTTTTTGCTTCAGTCCGCGTGATATTTTGTATATCCTAATTAATTTTTTCATTTGTTCACTTTTTAGGGAGTTGCCCCTAATCCTCTGGGTGTCTATAATTTAGTCAATGGCATTGAACTCTTAGGCCTCATTCACACTGAGCGACATGAAAGTCGCACGTTTTTCCGTGCGATTTTCATATACGCGACATTGAGCGATAATATTGCGCACTATCGCCGTTATGAGCGATATTGCGCGACACCATTGATGTGTTGGCAGCAAATCGTGGAAAAAAGGGTCATGTACTAGCGACAAGCTACAGCGATGAGCTACAGGCGACATTGAGCTGTGAGATATGAACAGCTCCATTGAAATGCATTGGAGAAGCTACATAGAGCGATATCGAGTGGAAATATGTGCGATATCGCGGCAAAAACCGCCCGATAAATCGCCTAGTGTGATGGGGCCTTACTGAAGGCTGTACCCTGCTGATTGCTGCCTTGGCCCTCTTTTTCATGTCTTGTTCATCTGCTGCCACGTGAAACTGCTTCGGTGCTATTGGTATTCCCGTGTGTTGTGTATCCCGTGTTACTGGAAATAAAGCACCTGGACTACATCTGATTGTGGAGTCTGTATTTGTGCCTCTCTACTCTACAACTGTGCCTCTCTACTCTACAACTGTGCCTCTCTACGTCTACAACTGTGCCTCTCTACTCTACAACTGTGCCTCTCTACTCTACAACTGTGCCTCTCTACTCTACAACTGTGCCTCTCTACGTCTACAACTGTGCCTCTCTACTCTACAACTGTGCCTCTCTACGTCTACAACTGTGCCTCTCTACTCTACAACTGTGCCTCTCTACTCTACAACTGTGCCTCTCTCCAGGACAACCTGGCACAGAAGAACATGACAACGTCAATGTAATGATATGTTTCTTTCGCCTTTTTTTTTTGTCCTCTCGATCAATAAAGTTTTACCATTTGAATGAAAGACAAAGACTTTTAAAGATTTTAGTGAATAATTTTATTGCGCAATAAAAAAAAAACACAGTAGCATGACAGAGCTAAACCTTAACATGAAAAGGCATACTGTATATATGTACTGCCGCAAGTAACTTACACTAACATATAATAAATACTTAAAAAAATATATAAATATTTTACAGTGACAGCCATGTGCCTGGTGATGCGCTCGGCTGTATGTGGAAAAGATACAAGCTAGAATGTTATCCAGTGTTAAAACAGCTGAAGAAACACACTGATCACTGAAAGAAAACGAGATTATTTTACCTGACCGGCCTACTTAGCGCTATCTGGGTTTTTTGCACATGTACACTGAAAACATTGGATTATTACAGTATAATAAAATTAACGTTGCATCTGGGAACATGTATCTGTCACGGAGAAGTTAATTGTTTCCTAGAATGACTTGATTTTGTCTTTAAAGCTTTCAGTTCCAGTTATGTCCACAACGTGCATAATTACAAGCAGGTATATCGATGATATATTTCCATCCAGCCATATCCAAACTCCTGGAAGAGTCGAGATAAGAACTTAAATGTTATCGGATAAAATACGTAGAACAAATTCTAGTGGTTCTTGCTCCCATGTAGTTATCTTCGTATATTGTTTATTACAATGTTCCATTGTCTTGATTTTCTGGATATTAGATACATTGGTTAGAGCACGGGTGACAAACTCCGACCCCAACAGATGATGGTGGCCTACAATTCCCAGAATTCTTTGAATGCAATAAAAGGCCAGAGAATCATGGGAGTTTTACTTCTGAAACATCTGGCGGGACCGGAGTTTGACGGCCCTGGCTTAGAGTATGAAGATAATTAGAGTGCACAATCATCTACATGTCTCACTCAGTGAATCTGATGTTGTTTTGTGTTTTGCCAAAAAACAGCACTTAACAAAGGTTTTGACAAGTCCTAATTCTGATAAAGTTAATGGGACTCATGTTTGGCAGATTGATAAAGGTTAAAGGGGCACTTAAGGGTTAAAAAATAGGGATGAGAAATTGGATCTCCTGCCCTACCCTGTTTTTTGTAATACCATAGAGTAGGCCTTAATAATCACCATTTAATCCCATAACATGACTCTGTCTCGCCGCTATGGACTTGTTGACAGCTGCTGTTTTTTTGTGTAGTGGCAAGTTGTCAGTGAACTGGTGGGGGTGTAGATGCGTAAACTTAGTCTGACGCCTCTCAATGGTGCTACAATGGCTTGTCAGGAATGTACAGATCTGTGCCTTCCAGACCTAAACCCCGGAGGGCTGGTCAGTTCAGGCAGAGGGAAAACCCCTCCATTCAGAAGACTATGTTATGGGATACCTGAGGGTGAGTCGGTGGTGCAATCTCAGCCATCCAAGACCAATTAAAATTCATTAAATGGTCACGTTGGGCAGAGTGTCTCCTTAATGAGTTAGGTAACCTAAACTGAAGAATATGTATAAATAATGTGAGAAAATGCGTATTTTTTGATCCTTTGAATAATATCAGGTTTGGCAAACATACCGTTGTCTTGGTATCTCTAAATGGTGGACAGTTGACTGAGAGACATGTTGCTCAATCTTATATATTTTATATATTCTAATTTGGTCTTCAGTTTGCCATGCAGTTCAGTGTTTATGTCACTGCTTTTATCTTATAATGCTCACCTTCCTCAATGGCAAAAGACAACAAAGACCAAACCAATGTGTATGACATGTCGAATGGGATAACATTTCACATCAATGATAGGCAAACTCTCATTATTTTCCCATACGATCAACCATCTCAAGCTGGGATGTCGAACTACAGTCCAGCAAATGTTGCTGAACTACAACTCCCGTGATTCTCTTGCCATGTGTTGCATTCAAAGATTTCTTGGAATTGTAGGCCATCAACATCTGGATTAGGTGGAGTTTGACATCCCTGATCTAAAGAACTTGTACCTGAAATGCATGGTCACCAAATAGACATCTCCCCACATATTCCATATCTTGTGCATCACTTTATGCCATACCTTGAGACACTACTATAATGTTACACCCATACATAACAATACAGTATCACAACATGATCCAATAGTTGCCAATAGCAGCCCGACACAGACTATGCAATTGTGATCCACATATATAAACTATCCAACCGTAACCCATATAGAGACTATGTCACTGTATATCTATAGCTAACCCGCGCTATTTTATGTACACTTAGAGAAACCATATGACTGGTCATTGTCAAATCTTATAGTAGACTGTTCAACAGTCTGGCATGGAGGTCACCATATGTTCACAGGGTCAACACAACAGAATGGAATTGGTCGCCATCACACGGGTCACTTTTTTGCTCCATATACTGTATTCAAACTGCAGAATTCCATTAATGAAGTAAATGTAACCTGTGGAAGAACAGACAAACACATAAGAATGAGTAACTACAGTATATAATGCAACAAAACAATAGAACAAAATACATTTTTATATTTTATCTTTACGGAATATTAGCAGCCAAGACAAAGTTATCACTGGCATTTTACAAAAATGAAAATATACATTAGCTAGAACTCAGGGATTAAGATAGAAATTGTGTTATTGCATCAAAGTGTCCAGTCCTTAAAAACATAAGTGTGGAAACCCACCAAGAGTTCTGCTCCTCAATTAACCATTAACTCTTAATCCACCACTCCATATCAAATGTAAATTTGATATCAGTGTCTAAACATTAGGATCGGCTGCGTTTTAGAGAATACTTATAATAAGTGTAATAAATATTATTATTATCCTTTATTTATATAGCGCCACAAATTCCGCTGCGCTTTACAAGGGGTTGATACATTAGAATACCACACATGGATGATACGGCCTGATTCAGGGGGACCCTGTTCCCAAGGGAATTTACAATCTGTGAGATGTACAAGTATTTTGTGAGGTAGGCGCATTCATATCATTAGGTGTCTTGATCAAGGACACTCGCTGGTGGCGTTTTCTGAGTGGGATCGAGTCGTCTTTCCATGATTGTAGAGCAGCGACCTGGTGGTTAGGTTGAACCTGGTCTCGTAAAGTCGAGACTTGCTTCTCCAAGGTTGAAGTTTAAAGACATTACCACTGGACTCCACAGCCGATATTGTGTGGTTGGCAGGTATGTACCATTAGGTGTCTTGCCCAAGGACACTTACTGGAGAGGTGCTCTGGCCGGGTCGAACCTGGGTCTCCAAGGTTATAGAGCAGTGATGTTACCTCTACTCTATCTAGTCAGTACATATAGTTTATTTCAGGTGACTTATTAAGGGAACATATTTTTGGAAACTAATAAAAGCTTCTCAGTGTGTGGGAGAAAAGGACACTCCGTTCCCTCTGAGAAAATAGTGGAGGAATAGTGTTCCCTGCTCAACCTGACCCCTGATTGTACCATTACACATGTTTCTTTCCTCCTTTTCTAGTTATTTCTGACTGTGAGTTGCGGCTTTTTTGGTCCAATAACGACACTGAAAGGTGCACTTCAATATTGTTACCCCATACCGTATCCCTGTACTCTACCATTTATTGCATTTGCACCAAAAATGAAAATAAAAGGATAACAAAAACACAATAAAGCAGTAAATAACTGTAATTACCATTGCGTTGGTACGCAGCATCTACTTTTTCTCCGATCCCTGGAAAGTCATCAGCTATAAGCCTGGGGTATCCTTTGTCCAGACTCATTTTTTCTTCATCAAAACTAAATTATTGAAAACACAAACAGTTTATTACTATAGGTTCTTTTTCTTCTTTTTTAATCTTACGATTTTATGAATTGTAGAGATGAATTGGTAAGAAAACACAAAATAGAGCAACCAAGAGATATGTGACAGAAATGTTTTGGTATTTTCTACCTAGAAAAATAAAAATTACAAATAATATCCTGACATATAAATGTTTGACTAATAAATAGAACAATATGGTAGACCCCATTATCAGGTAAAATTAATGTAGTCTTAAAAATTACAGGATTTATTTGGCATGCTGCGGACCCTGAGCATTCTGCAGTTCAGAGTTTTTCTGGTTTTCAGAATCCGAGGCTGGGGGGGATTCTGCAGGAGAGACCTAGGGCCATATTACAAGCTTCACGCTAAAAACAGGTACGCTAAGGAGGAAAACCTGCGCCTGCAGGTTTCTCCTTAGCATCCCCATTTTAGCGTGATATTACAGGGCAAGCACTAATCCAGCAGTCTGCTCCGTAACCCGGCGCTAAGCCTCAGGATGCTCGAAGCAGCGCTAAGCGCCGCCGCAAGCATCACCTCCATGGAGTCCATAGGACTCCATTGAGGCTTCCACTGCCAGTCACATGACCTACGGGTTCCTGCCTCCCGCAAAATCCAGCAGGTCAGCGGAGTGATCGCGGACTTTTTTCCCCCAGTCTCCCTCTGCTCCCGGCGGCCAGAAGAAGCAGTTTGAGCCGCCGTTCTCGGCGCGGGATGAGAGGTGAGTATCTGATATTTGTTTTTTTTCTCAGCCAGTGACAACTGATTCTGCAGAAGCCGTATCAGCACCAGCTCCAAGCTGTGGGTAACTTTTCACTTAACCGCAGCGAGACGTAATCAGCGTTAGGACTTTGTAATCTTAACGCTAATTAACACTTTGCGCTCCCCATGTTATGTATAGGGAGCTCAAAGTACAGTAACCTCGCGCTGAAAAGCGCAAGTTCCGAATCGCTAACGGGTTTTTTAACCCGTTACCGTTCGGAATGTAATATGATTGGCCCGCTCAAGGGCAACCGGAGCTAACGTTAACGTTCACATAGCTGAGCGCTAATGTTAGCGTTAACATTGTAATATGGCCCCTAGTGTTCAGCACCAGCAGGTCTCTCTGTCCCTGTGCAGCATGTCACACCCTGGAGCTGTGCAGACTTCTTCAGTGCATGTCTCGCTGGTGCTGCAGCCCACAGAGGAGGAGCGCTGCAGAAAAGGGAGGGTACAGTACGTCAGGAGCAGCAAGGAGGCAACTAAAAATAATGTCTGTAGGACTTTTTTCAACTTTAGTCAAATTATAATTTTCATCTAAGACTTAGTCACAGTCTAGTTTTCGTCACTGAAAAAATGTAGTCAACTTAGTTCTGATGACTAAAACTATGAGGAAAATCTATTGACATTTTCGTCGGCAAATGTTAGAGGGGCAAATTTTTATTTAGTTTTACTCAGGGTCCTTTATGACAAGAACTACCAATTTAGTCATTATAGTCGATGACTAAAACTTTGATGCAAATCTATTGACAAGAGCGAAATCGCGCATCATTAGTGGCCCAGCAGCACAAGCCTCCATGGAATCCTATGGACTCAAGAAGGAGATACTTGCGTTGGCGTGGGTGCACTACCTCGTGTATCGACAACTGTAGAGCATCGTTCCCGGGCAAGGTGCTGAAATAACACCTGCCCCAGAATCTCATGCTGAAATGGAGATGCTACTGGGAAACCTGTAGGTTCAGATCTTCCCTCACTAGCATCCCCATTTTAGCGTGAGGAATGTAATCAAGCCTATAGTTGGATAAAAATGATCTTAAAAACAGGCTAACTCAAGTTGGATAAAATATTTTTTTCACCCATTAAACTATGTTAACAGAGGAACATAAAGTTATGGATAAAAATAAATTACTGAAAATAAATATCAAGCGCGCACTGTCCTGTTATTTTGTTATTCCAAGTCTTCCTTCTATAATATAAAGAGAAACTCCATTCTCGTACCTCCAATACTTGTCTTCGGTGAAGAAGAGCGTTTTGCCAGTTGCACGGTTGTGGACGGCTGCATCGATCGATTTCAGGGTTTTGGGGAAGCCAATTTCATGTAATTTTTTAGGATAGTCCTCCAATATGTTGTATCCGTTAAGAGCCCAAAATTTCTTGCCTGAAAAAGGAGCGTGAATTTATTTCTATTTGTAATCTTCTCAGTTTTTTTATATACCGTATTATTTGTCTGAGACGCACCTGCTGTCAGTACTGCTTGTTTAGGATCAACGCAACCTGTTCTGCTGTTATATGTTACATGTGAGGGCTGACAAACCACATTTGGTATTCACCCCTTCCTGTCACAGGTGTTCCATTGGCTAATTTCAGGGAATACGTTCCTGTTTTTAGATCATTTGCTATTTTTGGATCATTCAATTTGTTCTGTTTTTGTACATTAAGTTCTCTTTTTCGTTATTTCGGATTTCATTAATGTTTTCTGATCCTTTGTTATTTAACCCTTTCACTGCTGAGGACGTGTGGGGAACGTCCTCATTGACTCCTAAGGAAAGATAGGGGTTTGTTTGAACCCCAATATCTCCCGACTGTTGTCAGTTAGCAGGCTCATGTTTGGTATCATTAGAAAGGCCAGAGCATGGCCTTTCCATTGGTACCAAACATGACCATGTTTAAAGTAAAGTAAAAAAATAATAATACAAAAAAGAAATATGTGTTTTTTTAAGATGTGAAATGGCTCGGCAGTGAAGGGGTTAAGTCGATTTAGTAGGCATACTCCGACATATGTATTTACACAATCACATTTACGAAGTGGTTCTTTAACCCCTTCACTACCGATATCAAGATATCTCAACCTTCAAAGGCGCCATCTGGTGCCCCGATATCGAGATATCTCGGTATGCTGATCTGCAGCCCAAAAGCAAATGAAATTTGTTTGCTGCAAACTAATTTTGTTTGCTTATTGGCTCCAGAAGGTGCCCCCAAAGTTTTAGCCCTGTGGGCATAATGCCCAAAGAACTAAAACTGTAAAATCAGCTGCTCAAAGCTCTGAAATATTGGGGTTTCAGCAGCCGATGCAGGGAGAAATAGAAGAAAATAGACCAGCCACTAAAACATTTAACTCAATTGGCAGTAGATGGCGCCATCTACTGGCTAAAATAGGTTATTTACAGTAAGACATACAATAGGTATAAACTCAAATATTTCTTACTTCATAATTGATTAAAAAAAAACACTGGTTTCTGACAATGGTTTTTTTGAAAATCACTTTGATAGTGAAGCTGTTAATCATAAATTATGTTGTTTAGACTGGGGTTTGGGGTAATAAGTGACTTTATTAATCGCTGCACAGTGCACACTAACCTTCATGGGCAGCGCAGCCAGATACACAACGCTGCCCATCCAAAACTAACAACTGATCCAAATGTATCTGAAAATAACAAATGATCTGAAAATACATTTGTTTATGTTAGCACGTATTCGTTAACTTGTCAGCCGTTTGATCTGGATATAATGACTGCACTTTTCAGATCATTCCTTATTTTCCGATCATTTGTTAACTAGTCGTTCATTAGCGCTTTATTTTGTTATTTTGACTATTTTGGATTGAGCCAAATCTCAGAATAAGCCAAAATTTGGATAAAATGAATTTGTTACGAAATGATTTGTACATGTCTAAAAGCCTTGAGTTGTGTGGGAGCTCCAGGAAGGATTGTGTCCCCAGTTAGGTCAAATTAGGCTTAGATACATAGGACCCCTCAACGCCAGGATACAGTGATGCTGCGACCAGCTTCAGCAAAATGTCATATTTTGTGAATTAAATTCCCACCATTTGTTACCCATGGTAGGAGATTAAACATTATTGAAAATCCTAAAAATCTTTAAAATGGAATGATTGATAGAATATGATCTCTGATATGGAGGGCTCTTTTTGTTATATATATATATATATATATATACATAAAGTCCAGAGAACCTCGCACTCAACATACCAAAAAAATTTCGTTGCTCCAGTGCAGAGATCCAATAGCCGTCACAATACTCCACAAAACTCGGATGCACACGGAGGCTCGTAAAAAAAAAAAAAGTGATACATTTATGAAAAAACATCAAATAAAGCTCAACGTTTCAGCTCCCGACGGATCTTTCCTCAGTTCCTACGGGAACTGAAACGTCGAGCTTTTTTTTGTTTATTCAATAAATGTATCACTTTTTTACAAGCCTCCGTGTGCATCCGAGTTTTGGGAAGTATATACAGTATATACATACATATATTTATGTGTAGGTAAATTCAGCCGCTCATTGACTTAAAGCAGTGTTTCTCAACCCTGGTCCTCAGGTCCTCCTAACAGGTCAGGTTTTCCTGATATGTGAAGCACAGCACAGGTGATATGATTTGCTGCTCAGTGATTGCAGGATTCAGTCTGCATTTCCCCGAGGTGATCCTTAAGGCTAGGGTCAAACGAAAGCATTTTTACACGCGAACGTAAAAAAGTGCGTCCGAACACATTGATGTATTTTTTCACGGAATATGCTGAAACGGTCATACGATGCGCATTTTCGTGCGTGATGTTTTACGAATCCAAACCAGGAAACTTTTTGCGTCTGGACGTTATGTTGGCCGGACATGAGCAGGGTCTGACATCTCCAATTCACGCACACACGCCGCTAGCGGGCGCAGCGCACTCTGTACGTCAGTACTAGCGGTTCTGCGTTCTCGAAAAAATGCGTTCATTTTCCACTTGCGTTGCGCGGCCGGACTTTCGTGCGACCGTACTTCGTATATTGGCTGTCATTGCCCGTTAATTGCTCCTAGTGCGGCCGTGAGTAAGTGCGCCAGAATGCACGTTAAAAATGCGCTGGTCTGACCCCAGCCTAAAACCTGGCCTGTTAGGGGGACCTGAGGACAAGTTTGGGAAACGTTGACTTAAAGAGACACTACCATCTACATAATCTGTAACTAGATTACTTGTGCATTACAAATAAAACCACTTTATAAAACACAAGCTGCTGGTTTTTTTTCTTTGTTTGCAGTAATTGCACGTTTTTAGCTTGACATGGGAGGACGAGTTAATATACAACCCATTCTTTTTTCTCTCACCTATCCCCACCCAGGGCTGGACTGGGACAAAAAAATCAGCCCTGGACTTCATCTAGACCGGCCCACTTTAATTATGCAAACATGCACAAAAATAGTATATAATCCAACCGGATCACTCACAAATCGCTCTGCAGAAACCGCAAGTGCTGCAGAGTGATTGGGTAAAGCAACGCAGCAGCACTGAGGTTGAGCGCGCACCATGTCTTAAGGTGAGTAGACCTGTGCATGGCCCAAATTTACGTTTCGTTCAGTTTCGGATTTTTTCGTTACGGTTTGTTTTAGTTTCGGATCGATTCGTTAAGGTATTTTGGACTGATGCATTAATTCGGACGATGTGTATTTCGTGTTTCGGATCATTCGTATTTAATTTTTATTGCCAGTTTAGTTTTTATTTTGTATTTTATAATGATTAAAAACAAAAAGAAAAAGATACAGGGGACCCTTTTCTTGCTGCTGAAACCTATTCAGCACCATGGAGACCAGAAATTAACCCTTTGCTTGGGTATAAGCTGTGCCCTTTGAGTTGCCCAACGCCCATTAACCCATGACTGGGATATAAACTGTGCCCTGTGAGATGCCATTAACCCATTGCTTTGTTTTGAATTGCATTGATTTTTTTTAGATTTTTCGTCTCTGATCAATTTCGTTTCGTTTTTTCGTTGTTACCGTGATTTGTTTTTTTTGGACCGATTTGGAATTTCGAATTGATGACTTTCGATTTTGGAAATGCTTCCGAAAACTAAAATTGGTGGATTTTCGTCCGAATTTCAATTCGGATGAAATGAAATGCACATGTCTAAAGGTGAGGCGTATGCGCAGTGGGTTTTACCGGCACGGTAGCCCCAATATGAGACTACGGCAGACTGCGTCTGTTTTACAGCCAGTGAGGAGGTTCTTACCTCACCCATTAAGGGCAGCACGAGCCACGCGGTGAACCAGCATACACACTGGCCCACTGAGCCATCGGCCCACTGGGAATCTCCCTGTAGCCCCTATGGCCAGTACATGCCTGCCCCCACACACCCACCCAGGTTTCTGCTTAACATGTTCCTTTAACATTTCAAACTTCATTCATGGAAGTCAATTTACGGATGACAATGGAACAGACCTTTAAATATGTATATCAGATCCTTCTGTGAATATTCATATGCGGCGTCGATCTTATTAGGAAGTTCAGGCCAAAACGATTTAATCAAGGTTAATTCTGCTTCGACCATCTGTGGATGTAGGCGCCAGAAGAATCTGGTGAAGACAGGAGGGATCAGTTGGGTTTTTGATAAATGTATGAAGTTTCGTTGTTACTTTTTTGACATTATAAACTATACCGGCTGTTTTGATAATCTTCCAACTTCATGATGATGGAGGTCAGCCTAAGATCAGCCAACACCCAATTTTCACATTGTCAATGTTCATGATACGGAGGGTTTCTATAGCGTATGCTAACTAATATTCTGCAAGAGCCTCGTTGTGCTTTCTGGAGAAAGCTACACGTGTCAGTATAGCCCCTTATGTCATTTTATCCATAATAATAAAATAATTATAATAATTATAACAATAAAATAATAATCATAATAATAAAATTATAACAAATATAATAATATTATAATAAAATAACTATAATAAAATAATAATTATAATAATTTTAACAATAAAATAATAATATAATAGTGATAGTAATAATAATCATAATAATAAAATTATAACATTTATAATAAAATTATAACAAAATAATAAAAAATAATGATAACAATTATAATAAAATAATAATTATAATAATACATAAATAGTAATAATAAAATAATAAAAGATGAAAAACATGTAGCCAACATGTTATTGCAAGAAATACTCCTATGCTAAAACAATCACTCATCAGAGCAATCTGTGCAGGGATAAAGAGCTGATAAACTACAGACCTGTCTTTAAAAATAAACTTTTCCCCTCTGAGTTCTGTTATAGCATCAAGTGTTAGCTGTGGGTCACATCTCTCCGGGGTTTTTGGATGTTTTCTATGTGGATCACTGGTCCCAGGTCCTAAAATACATAAACACACATTTGATATCTTCAGGTGACGTTTTTTCTTATATTAATGATTTAATACTTGATAAATAATTCCCAGAGTTCACAGCAATCTCAACTTACCATAGAGCTCCTGAATACCTTGCACATCGTCATCGGGAAGAATAAAGCTTCTTGGTTCAACATAGGTGTATACAGGGTACATCAGTGATCCAGGGTCTCTCGAGTGATCCAGTCCCAAGGCATGGCCAAACTCGTGAGCAGCGACAATGAAAAGATTGTAACCTTCAGGATGATACACAAGCCAAAATCAGCAACAACAGTACATAGAAGAAAGAGTCCTTACAGTACGCAGACATCTATTATTTATTGAAACCATCATTGGGCTTGAAATAAGGCATTAGAGAGTCATCTTAATTGTGAAATAATGAGAGGATGATGTGTTTTAATCTTTACCCCCTTCACTATATCATGGTTTTCCATAAAACCACTGTCGGGAACCAGTGGTAATATGGAAATCACTTTACATTACACATTGCACTACACAGTGAAAATGCACTGTAGAATCCATTCAGCACATTTACAGACTGTAGGCCCTATTTGACAAGTAGAGCCCTCTTTCTACTGGCCAATCCATGGTACTGTAGCTGCATGAATAAGGCCGATAGGCCAAAACTTTGCATTTCTGTGCCCTAGAGGTTTTTTCTGAATTATGTCTGCCCACTCTTTCCTATTCCTGCCGAACACTTCCTTCATCTTTCTATTGGTTACATACAGTATAAGATATCCACCATTGGACTTCACATTTGCCATTATTACTCCCAGCCCTTGTTCGGATTTATTGAGAAAGGTATTCCGTAGTAAGTGGAGGTCCCAGGTTAGACGGGCCCTGTTTATACACCTGTCTTTGCATTAATTGTTGCCGGACCTTGGACTTTTAGTAGTTCCATAGTGTAGACCCAATATGGCCTGACCCCCAAACGTAAAGCTTCTAGAGATAGACGTTCTTTGTAACGACGAAACATGAGTGTCATAAAGAAAATCCATATTTTGTCAAGACAGATTTTTAATTGTGGTATTTTATATAAACAAAAATTAATTGATAAGACATGGTGAGCCCAGCACGTTCCCAGATATTAAATCCCAGAAGTCGTGCAAATGGAGTGTATAAAATACCTTTGTAGTCAGTTGTGAAAAATTCATCATCATCAAAATGGGTGTCACCGCCAAGCTTCTCCCCTGGGGGAAAGGCATGGGCCAACAAGCCGTTTGGACCATCAAAGGGATAGAAATCACCGTGCTCTGGGAATGAGAGATGATAATAAATTAATAAGGCACAGGAGCTTTTAATAGTGTGAAAATCCAACATAATAGCCAGGGGCCTAAAATAATAAGTGCGGAAACTCTCCAAAATAACTTCTCCTCAATTAACCATTGACATGTCACAATTAACCCACCACGCCACACTTAAATGTGATATTAATGTTTAAATATAATGATAAGTTGGGTTTTAGGGTATCATTGTGATAAATGTAATAAATATCAATTATCTCTGGACGTGTCTTGTAAAGGAAACATACAAGAGAAACCTAATAAGAGCTTTTCAGTGTGCGGGTCAAAAGGGAACTCCGTTCCTCCTGAAAAAATTAAGGTGGAACTGGGTTTCCAAGTGTTCCTGCTCAACCTCTAGTGGACAATAACTTTAAATACAATAACTATCCAACAAAATCATGTAAAGGGGCCTTACATAATCTATCTACATATAGTAGACTGCAGTGGTCCATTTGAAAAGGTTTCAATTCTCTAAAACGGTAACTTTATAGGAAATGAGAATACTCTGTCTGGCCAATAAAATAATACATGGAAAATGTCAATACTGTGACTTTCCATCAAGGTACTGTGTATAAACTATAAATAATGTTGTAGGAAAATTGAGTCAATCGGACACGAGCCTTTTCAGTCTGAATCACTATTTAAAAGGACACTACAGTTATAAAGTGGTCAGGATGTGAGGAGTGTCCCCCCCCCCCCCCCCCCGGCTCCACCAATCTGGTGAAAATTCTGGGAGAAGTTGAGAAGATACCTCCATCCCACCCAGTGTCAAAAGCAGCTGGGATTTTTGAATTTCAAAGCGCGTGCCGACATCACCCTCTGAGACCAGCCGCCTCAGCGATCGGTCTCAGAGAGGCAGCCGATAGATCAGATCTCTTCATGTGCGCAACTATTATCCATCGTTCCGCTCAGGCGCTTCGGGACTTGCGTATGTAAAGCGCGCAAGTCTCATAGCAGTATGCAATTTGCGGCTCCTACGCTACACTAGTTGCATAGGAGAGCAAACTGTGCAGAAAAGATTCAGGGACTTCTAGGTTCAGGAGTCACTGAACTGAAGAGGAGAAGCTGTACGTGGCGAGAGCCAACAGGTGGGTAAAATCACCTTAAAATAGAAAAAATATATATGATAATTGGGCAGAGGCTGTCATCAACATCAATTATTTATGGGCAAAAAAGGGAACCCTATTCTTCAATAAAGTATCCCTTTAACTGTGTCCATCTGTGCTAAAAATGGTAAATTCTATCCATACTATCCATCCTAATAATATATATATGTATTATGTGATCAACAAGCAGAATAATCTTTAAAACTATAAAACCTCTGACACCCCAGCAGAATAATTTATAAGTCTATCAGTAATGGGACTAACCACCAGAAAAATTAGATGGGTAAAAAAGGTGAATATTTGTTCCATTAAGTGAAACAAATGTCTATAAAAATCAGTCTTTATTCTTGACTTTGTTTCCTGTTCAGATGGTAAAATGTCACCCCATCCCCACCTCACCCAATCCACACCACACCCAATCCCCACCATACCCAATCCCCACCACAGCCCATCCCCACCTCACCCAATCTATTCCACACCTCAACCCATCCCCACTTCATCCAATCCCCACCTCACCCCATCCCCACCACACCCCATCCCCACCTCACCCCATCCCCACCTCACCCAATCTATTCACACCTCAACCCATCCCCACCTCATCCAATCTCCACCTCACCCAATCCCCACCTCACCCAATCTATTCCACACCTCAACCCATCCCCACTTCATCCAATCCCCACCTCACCCCATCCCCACCTCACCCAATCCCCACCACACCCCATCCCCAACTCATCCCATCCCATTTTCTCTTGAATTATCTTTTTCTAAATGTGTTTTTTTCAATGTCATATAAATTGTAAATGAATGGGAAAAGGTAAAATATAAATAACATGTTTTTACCTTTCTTTCCAAAAGAAATCATGATATCAGCAGTTCCAGCGCGGAGTCGGGTGAAGATTAAAGGGGTTACGTCACTCCACACTTTCAGGGCTTTTTTGAGAGCTCTGTCCACATCTGCATGAGGTAAGTCAGGGGTGTAGTTCAAAATTCTGCCAATGAAATTATAAAATGTTGAGAGTTTTTAATAATCACCAGATGTGCAAAAGTAAATAGTAAAGCACAAACACTTTTTTTGCTTATAATAAATCCATAATTTAATTTAAATTTAAGTAAATTAATTAATTCAATTTAAAAATCCACTATCTAGTGGTTTTCCCAATAATACTCAATTTTGCTTGTGTTTTGGTACATTTTTTGCTCAAGGTAGGAGGTATGCAACCTTTTTCTCAATGTCACCATAAAATAAAATATAAGTAAATAAGTAACATGATTAAATTAATACAAGTGGTTTATGATCATATGTCTCTAAAAATGAAAAGAGTAATAAATATTTAACTTGGAACACGGCCGAGTTTACGGAAGGTGAGGCAGGTTAATAGCGTGTAATAAACAGCAATAACTCTACTCATCTGAGTGACAGAAAAATGAAAGGTAAACTTAGACATGGGAAATCCAAGTATACGTTATCCCAAATGCTTTAGGCTACAAGAATTTTGGATTTCTGATTTTTTTGTTTTTGGATTTTGGAATATTTGCGTATTATAATGAGATATCTTGGGGATGGGACTCAAGTCTAAACACGGAATTCATTTACGTTTCATATACGCCTTATACACACAGCCTGAAAGGCATTTTATACAACGTTTTTAATAGTTTTATAGACCGTCACATGAGATCAACTATGGAATTTTCCGCATTTGGCTTCATGTTGGCTTTCAAATCAGTTTTCGAAATCTGGAATATTACAGATTCCGGAATTCCGCATTAGGTAAACTCAACCTGAGCATTTGCACATTGTTTCTGGTAATCATATCATGAGATAAATACATTATAAAAACATCTGCCTTGAGAATTAGAGCATTAATTATTCTGTTCTGAACTAACAAGAAGTCATGGCGCCATGGAGTAGTAATGTACGTTGTAGAACATCAGACATGATGTTCTCGCTGCCCACATTAGCACAGAGTTTGCCACCAATTAATGGCTGTTGGACTAATTCAATCCAAAGAATATTTTACCAGTCTGCATGAATACTTGCATATTTGTCGCATCCGTTATACCTCCCCACCAGCTGGTAATGTATTGGCTGGGTAAAACTGGATTGATGTGCCGTGAGTCAACGCAATGATACTGGAATCCATCACCAACAAGGCGTCACTCTCATAACTTGACATGCTTTTGACTTTCACCACTTCCTCCCTATCCCTACACATTCCCCCCCCCTTGTCTTTTGTTATCATAAATTTAGACGTACTGTGCATTTTGTTACGTGAATTTTTGTCTTACAAATTGTTGGGGTTTTTTGTTTTGTGTTTAACAATTTTGCAAAAATTAAGTGATTAAAAATGGCATGCAACCCGCCACCCCGACGCGGTGGTGAGGATTAGGCACATTGCTACTAAAGACAAGCTATCAACGATTCTACATGACACTATGGAGGCCAATGAGAAATTTTGGTTGGACGTTTGATCTGTAAGATATTCTACAGCTTGAGATGTCTACAACAGCATTGTTCATTTTCTATTTCCTCATATTATAACACAAGGAGCTATTGTGATGATGCGATGGCCAGGAGCGACTCTGTGGCTGGAGTGCTGCTCCCTCCCTTTCCTTATTTTTCTCTTTCTTCTTCTTCTACTCATTCTCTCGCTTTACTTAATTGTACAACATAAATACCAAAATGACTAGCAGGGTTATTCAGAGAAAGGTGAAACTCTGGAGAACTTTTGGAGAACTGAAAATTCTAGGTCAAAATAGACAAACCAGACAAAGTCTCCAATTTATCTCACTTTCCAAATCGGCTATTTTGACCTAGAGTTTTCACTTCTCCAAAAGCTCTCCACAGTGTCACCTTTCTCTGAATAACCCTGTATGTCAAAGGGATTTTTTTTTTGCTTTGTAGCTCAACATGTGTTATTACTGTCATTTATCCTGTCTTGCCCTTAAAATACCATGCATGTGAAAAGGTGAACTGAGATATAGATACAATTATATTTAAGATGTTGTTGTTTTGGAAGGGAAGTCCTCTGCATTTCTGGTGTCTACAGGAATAAGAGGGCTCAAGATTTTCTATGGATGGAGGGTACAAAACAGGGCTGTCAAACTATCGGCCCCCCAGATGTTGAAGCCTACAATACACAGACTCTTTCAATACAATAGACAGGGAGGGAATCGAGGGATTAGTAATTCAGAAACATCTGTGGGACCGGAGTTTAACAACCACGCTCTAGGGTTTATTCGCAAAGCGTCGGTCTTAACCGCTGTTGCGAAGATGTGTTACATAGATCCAAAGAGTGACAGAAGAAGCTCTACAGTAAACCATCTCCTGTTGCCCTTTGGATTTTGACGTTCGTCAGGGCTGCAATACTGGCTATATTTGCCGGTGTTAACAACACTATCAAACGCCAGCGCTTTGTAAATAACGTCTTATGAGTTTAGCGTTTGCAGTGTTGTATAACAAAGTGATTCTCTCTTAGTAAAATAAGATTCCTTTGTAGCATCACCGTCACAAAGATCTATAACTTGAGCTCAGCATTTTATTTTCTTGGCATTTTTCAACAACCTCCACAATAGAAATACTTGCCTGTACGTGATATTGTATCTTGGCCATTTCAGTTTCCTCGGGAAGAAGTTGTATTCCCCAATATCAGGGACACCACATCTGGGTTGTTTCATAATATCTAACGTGTCTTCATCTAGTTTTCCTGTCACCTCCAAGCCAAAGAAAGATTGCATCTGCTTGAGTTTGTTCTCCACACTTTTGGGACTCTTGCTCCGCAGAATGCCCGTAGGGTTAGAAGAAGAGCTGTAAAGCGTGTTCAGGTATTTCTACGGGAAGATAAAAAACACATAGTTCTACAAAGTATCGCCAGCAAATATAATTTAAAGATGCTTTTCCATCTAAAGAGTGACAATAGGACTTCCATAGTGTACAAAATATGGACTCTGCATTGTGTTATTCAGGGTATATCAAAATCAACTGCACATCATTGAACATACCTGCAACCATAAAGGATACACCCGAAATATTAAAGGGTCTTTTCTCTGACCACCATTATTTTAATTAGAAAATGGTGGATTTATTTTGGCGAACTTTAACAAACTATCATGGATCAACTAATGTAAAAATATGGGAATTTTGTATTTCGGAACGTTCCGATGTAGTTGTAGTGCACCATAGTTTTTACTGTTGGAAGTTGTTTGACTTTATCCATTTGGGGTTCGATGACAAACACCACGTCAAAACCACCAAAGTATATTTACTGTTGTTGTAAACAACGGAAGAAGAATGTTCAATGGAGAATAACCACAGTTGGCTTCTTCTATGGAAGCATAGCAGGGGAACTGTTGTTCACCACTGTTTGAAACGACTTTGCTTCTGTGGATAGACGAAGTTCACTGTAATTGCAACAATGGTGATTTTTACCATCACTGGAAAATACAGGGAATTTTGATGAAGCAATGAGTTTAGCGAAAAACTCCCTAAATGGACAGTCTACATATCCTGACCACATTACTGGTTTAAAGTGGTCAGGAAATGTGGAGTGCCCCTCCTCCCTCTGGTGCTGATCTGGAAAAAGAGCTGTGTGAAGAAGAGGAGTTTCCTCCACCCACATTTGCATCACCAGGCAGCCAAGGATTTAGAATTTCCCATCTGACGGTCACCAGATCAGTGATGCGCGCTGGCGTCGCCTTCTCTCAGACCACCAGCGATAGCCGGGTATCCTGAGAGGGGCAGCTGTTGAATCGACTCCCTACTTATACCTGCAGCTCTGATTATTATTACATTATTACAAGCATTTATACCGCGCCAACATATTCCGCAGCGGTTTACAATAGGGGAGCACAAACAGGAGACACACATGATACATAATGAATAGATGACCCTGCCCGTAGGATAAATGTCCAAGTAGTGCAGCGCTTAACCAAGTTCTCAGTCAGACAGCCCGTGGGCTTACAATCTAAGGGACTGGGGTAGGTGAAACAGATAGGAGCAGAGGGAATGTAAAGATGGTTTGCAGGGCAGCATAGGAAGAACCAGAAGCCTGGGCTTAGTGAGAGTAATTAGAGAGAGAAGTGGAGACAGCTGGAAGAGAGACCTTAAGTTATGGACCTGCCCTGGGTGGGAGGGTGGATGGGGAGGGTTGGGTGGGACAGCAGAGGGGAAGGAGCCATGTAGTCTGTCTCTGATCCATCGTTTGAGCAGGAGCTACAGAACTTTTGTAAAGAAATTGCGCATGTTCAGAGCGATGCGCAATTTGCGTATTCTATGAAACGCAATTTGCGTAGGAGCACATATTTAGGAAAAAAAACTGCAGAGGCTGTCAGTAGCTTCTTCCCAAATATTTAAAGGGCAAAGAACGCGGGGAGGGGGGGTTGCGATGATGTATTTTGTTTTGATCTAAAAAATAAGATTTTAAAACAAAAAAACTATCAGGGTTATTGAAAGAGCTCCGAATTGCTGGAGAAAGATAACCGAATGCTGAAATTCAGCGTACAGTTACCTTTCCTGGCCATTCGGCTATTCAGAGAGCAGGCAGTTCGCCAAATCTTGGCGAATTGCCTGCACATACGGTGCCTGTTCGGTGCCTGTTCGAGGGCAGTGAAATCCCCATAGAGAAGCAATGCTTCGTCTATTCAGAGAACACAAACCAGCAGTGAAAGGTTCCCGAAATGCCCTGCCATTCGGTGGTTTAATTCGGCAGATTTATTCATGTGAATCCCGTAGGCTTCAATGTTAAAAATATGTTTATGCAAATATGCAGATATGCAAATGACATCTGTCACACTTTTATGCATCCTGGGTCTGTTATTACACAGAGCCCTAAAATCAATGCTATGCCACACCGTGGTTTTCTAGCAGAGATAATCAGGGTTATTCAAAGAGATTCGAAAAGTCAGCGCACGTTCGGTGACTTTTCGTTCTCTTCAATTCGGTTTGTTTTGCTGATCCCATTTCGGTGACCCTGCAGTGTATTCAGCAAGAACCACAGGGTCCCCGAATTGCAGGGAAAAGCTGCCGCAAACCTGACGAAAACGAACCGCAAAACCCACCGAATGCACGCCGAAAACCCTCAAAAACATCTGGATTAACCTGCCGAAAACTACGGAAAAACCCGAACAGGAGCCGATTGCAGCCTTTGACACGGCAGAAGAGGCAGTGAATAAATTAGCAAAACAGTTTGTGTGAATGTTTGAAAATGAAACGCTCTACATATGAGGTCCAGGGAATGATAATAAAAAGGGCTGTTACAGAAAAAATAAGTAAACTTAAAAAAAAATCTGACTTTTAAAAAACAAAAATGCTTAAAATATCCTAAAAAATCTATAAATAAAGAGACTCTTTACTGCAGAATTTTATAATGAACGGTTTATTAGATATTGAATTAAAACGGGAATATTTTTAACATTGAAGTCTATGATATTCTCCTGAATAAATTTGCCGAATTAAACCACCGAATGGCAGGGCATTTCAGGAACCTTTCACTGCTGGTTTGTGTTTTCTGAATAGCCGAAGCAGTGCTTTTTTATGGGGATTTCACTGCCCTCGAACAGGCACCGAACAGGCACCGTATGTGCAGGCAATTCACCAGGATTTGGCGAATTGCCTGCTCTCTGGATAGCCGAATGGCCAAGAAAGGTAACCGAACGCTGATTTTCAGCGTTCGGTTACCTTTCTCAAGCAATTCGGATCACTTTGAATAACCCTGATAGTGTGGAGGCCTTTTATCTCACCTTTTGTCCTCCACTACAACCCTTGTAGATACTGATTGCCCTGTGGGTCTCAAGCATCCACTGCAACTGGTCATCGTAGAAACATAGAAAATGTCGGCAGATAAGAACCTTTCGGCCCATCTAGTCTGCCCAATTACATGGATACTTTACCTGGATTTATCTTTTGTTTAGGATAGCCTTATGCCTATCCCATGCCTGCTTAAATTCAATTACTGTTTTGGCCTCTACCACTTCAACTGGAAGACTGTTCCATGTATCCACCACCCTCTCAGTAAAATAATGCTTCCTGATGTTACTTTTAAACCTTTGCCCCTCTAATCTAAGACTATGTCCTCTTGTTTTGCTACTTTGTTTCCGTTTAAATATACTCCCTTCCTCTACCTTGTGGATTCCCTTTACGTATTTAAATGTTTCTATCATATCTCCTCTGTCATGCCTAGCTCCTGCTGATGAGGGTCCAACAAACCCGAAACAGCGCTGTCCTAGGAGTGGCTTTGACCAATTGCATAAACCTTATCTCTGCTAGAAAGTCACAGTGAGGCATAGCATTGATTTTAGGGTTCTGTGTAATAACAGACCCAGGATGCATAAAAGTGAGACAGATGTCATTTGCATATCCTACCCAGAATTCCTTGCTGCATATGGGGACTGTGGCACAGGAGCTCTGGGATGCAATTCATTGAATTGCTGTGATGTGCAAGTGGCTTCTGCAATAATAAACACACTTATTATAGTGTGGAGGCCTTTTAATCTCACTTTTTGTCCTCCACTACAACCCTTGTATTTATATATATATACATTAAATATATAACCAGTAAGATAGCACTCTGTCATCCACAAAGCAATTTCCAAAATGCTAAATGTGCCCTGGTGCTTAGATCAAAAATATATATATCAAAGTATCCCAAAGGACGCACTTCGAAACTTTAAAAAAAACGAATTTAGTGATAATCCATTAAAACACAACAGGATTGAAAAAGGCGTCTAGGGGTCGAAACATTGGTTATGTTTTAATGGATTATCAATAAAAAAAATAATTATTAAGTCCCTGAGTGCGTCCAATGGGATACTTTGATAGATATCTATATATATATATATATACACACACACACATATATATAATATTCAGTTGTTTGGATCCAATATTTCTTTCTGGAGGACTATCCTCCATATCCATATATTGCCCTTAGCCAGTGAAATTGACAGGATTTATTTTCTAAACTTTAATTGCATTTAATGTCTATGAAATACCTCGGCAAATCGTCGATCATTCTCCATCAGGTCAGATTCTTCTGATTCCGAATAAGAGACTGGAATGGAGAAGCAGTAACTCAGGAGGAAAAGCATCACGACCGCTGTCAAGGTTGAAGCCGGAGATGTCATTTTTGATTTTCTTTTTTTTCTCCGAGGCTCTGGAGCTTCTCAGTGTCCTCGGTCAGAAATGGGTTTCTTTATATACCCTCAGAGTTCTGAGTCACCTCGTCACGGCATGTTCAAACATCGAGTCAGTAAATTGTAAATATGATTACTACACATTCCCCCCACAAGGCTTTACGGTTTGTGGTGTGGACCAGAAAACTTCAAAATCTCAGCTTTTTGAACGGATACCTTTATGTAAACATGTCCTCAGCACATTTGCGTTTGGGAAGTACAGAATTGCACACACAGTGACCCACATATTTATTTTCTTCATTACTTTGCAAAAAGAATCATTTGGCAAAAGAAGAGTTTTGCTTCATGCTGTAAAAAAAATAAAGGATGAAAAGGGTTTCAGCAAAAACCAAATCGTTTTCATATGTATTCACACATGGTGGCTAGAACCGCTCAACTACACTTTCTTGTGGATGTGTCACTAGGCAGAAAAAAGGTCCATCATTTCAGGTTCAGCGACAGGGCACAAGTAAAAAGTTAAGACTACTGCACCAGCCGGGCTTCCAACAGTAAAGGGGTCACCAGCCCTGGCGTGAACCACAAAAGGAGACGATAGACCGGTCACATTATGCTTGGCTGTATTGTCAGAGCCGGAACGTTTCTGTCCTACACTAAGGACCTTTCTCGATTTCAAGTTCTCCTGAAAGTCACGGTCGATTTGGTCCTTCTGAATTTCCTTGGACAATTCTTTCATTTCATTTGGAATTTGGACGAAATATTTTGTATGACTAAAGTCAATTGTAGCGAAATTGACGAATCAGCCCAAATCTCGATTTGTTGGAAAGTGAATGCATGTGTATTGCATTGCTGTGTGCGTGTCTTTGTTTTCGTTGCACCAATACATGGACTTAATCTTGGCGATATTACAAAGATGAGTGGAAGAGACACATTGCAGTGTTTTTATTGCATGTAATATTCCAGGAGACAAGATTCTATGGATTCATTTGTTGATCTAAAATCATCATAGACTGTAATAAACATTTGAACCAGTTCAAAATGACCAATGTAGACAACTATGGAAACGACAAGAAAAAATATTATTCGTGGCCAATATACCGGCTCAGAGTAGAGAATTATTGAAGCAGCGATGTCATATCATTTGGATTGATGAAGAGTTCTGGGTTGAAAGACGTTGTTTGGGGTCAGCTGGGAGGACGAGCTGTTCATGGTTCAGGAAGGCATACATAGGTGAGGATCATGAAAGGTCATGGAATAGACCAAATAGGAGCTCTATTTAATCCTTTTGGAATTTTGGAAACTTGCTGAAACAGAACATCATCGAGTGTCTACCAGTTTTTGTCAATGAAAAAATACGTCCACTGCCGAAAAGCATAAAATGACACCATTCTGAAAACTAACGGGCCTACATAATGCTCCAAAAAAGCATATCCAGTATCATATTGATTTTTGCTTCTAAGCATGTCTGTTTGAAAATCCAATGCTTAGATGAGCGTTTTAGTGTGATTTTCTCAGTTTCTCTGCCTGAAAATCATTTATCACCACTTCCAGCACTTGATATTTTTTTGAAAATCAGCTTATCGAGAAATTTGAATTGAATCGTTAAAACTGAAATTTCTGATAGTGACTCGCCGCAAGTGCCGATAATCGAGCCAAAATGCCGGTATGCCCTTAATTAAAGTTAAAGTGATTTCAGGCAGTCCCACGGCAGCCAATGAAGGCAGTCGGCCGCAGGAAAGGGTGTTGGTGCGGGCTATATGTCGCCCTGTGGCAATTAAGTCTGTTTGCTGCTGGCAGACACCTGGCAGCAAGGGGTTTCAGATCAGCTTCAAAACAGTTTTAACTGTAAAAAGACTTTTACAAAACTGTTAGATGATAATAGAGAAAAGAAGAGCGTTTTGGCAAAATGGAGATTGTATTTACTTGTTATTTGGGGAAGTAGTAATGTCTGCAATCAATGGTTACTTTGCAAGGTGACGTGAAGTTGGGTTGGCAATGGCAAAGAAAGAACTAAAGATGTCCAGGATGAAAGTAGAGAAGGAGGACAGTCTCTGGATGTCTTCAGTCTATGTGTTGTATGAGGTCAATCAGCATAATCTCATTGGTTAATCAGGATTGATGTGGTTTGGTGTTGTGTGGTCCAGGGAGATAAGTAAATCAAGGGAGGCAGAGGAAGATTTTATTTTGGGAAAGAGCACTGTAAGGTGTTAAAACTTTGGGGGCACTTTCTGGAGACCAACTGCAAAGAAAATTTATTTGCAATGGTACAGCATAACTCCAGATGATAACATGATCTCGGGCTGCTCTACTTGCTATTGTTGATCATGTACATGTTACGGGTAAAGCCCAAAATTCGTGTAATCCACGAATTTCCTGGGTAATGTCAGCATTACCTAGCAGTTTTGGGTAAAGTACGACGTGAAATGCCACTTCAGACTTTATTTGGTTAAACACGACTTGGTTCACACACACAGTATGGGGACTTGGATAATACTGACTTTACCCTCGTCAAATCCGAGATGAAAGTTGTTTTGCAGCTTTATCCAAGGGGCTTGGATAATGCTGACTTTATGCCAGCAAATTCTGAAATATATGATGTTTTTAGCTCAGGGACGTGCGTTGAGGTCAATGGCTGGTGAGGCACTGTATCAGAGCCAGATATACACAGATATTCACTAACTTTCTGTGGTTTGTGTTAAACTGTAAATTATCTTTTACTCATTTACTGTACCCACACATATTATATATAACATTTTTCTTGCCATTAAATGGACTTTCTAAAGATACCATTGATTCATAATATCATATATTTTACTATTAAAAGAAAAATATGATAGAAAAACTGTTTTTTTCTGTGCCTGTCATACTCTGTATCTGCCCAGAGGGAGCAGACTGTGCCTGTAGCTGTCATACTCTGTATCTGCCAATAGAGGGAGCAGAGGGAGCAGCCTGTGCCCCTCTGTCAATGAGAGGCCAGCCACCCATGCAGGCGTTTTTTTGAATGGCTTGGACCAATGATGCTTTCCCATTGGTCCAAGCTATTCCATTGCTGTCTCAGTGCCTCTCTGAGGCTCTGATGAGCAGTCTTCAGGAAGTAAGCAGTGCATGTCTGTTCTTATTTGAACAGACGCGCCCTGCAGACTTCTTGAGAAGCTTACACGATTAGCGTAGCTACGCAAATTGCGTAGGCTGTGAAAAGAATGTGCGCAGAGGCAGATCCGACGGTGGGGGAAGCGCGGAGCCGGTGAGTTTATTTTCTTTTCTTTTATTATTTTATTGCTTAATGAGCCTCCCCTGCCTCCCCTGACAGCACGTCCCTGTTCAACATAACCCAATACCATTTGGGAAATCCTAAGATTACCTGGGTAAAGTTTGAAATTTTTTTCGAAGTGCAACTTTAGGCTAGGGTCAGACTGAGGCAGTGCGAACGCGCGTTCTGGCGCACATAATCACGGCCGTAGCAGCAGATGACGGGCAGACAGCCAATATACGAAGTACGGTCGGACAAAAGTCGGCCGCGCCGGTGGAAAATGAACGCATTTTTTCGAGAACGTTAAACGCGCTGGTACTGACGTACAGAGTGCGCTGCGGCCGCATAGCAGCGTGTGGTGCGTGATTAGGAGACGTCAGACGCTGCTAGTGTGCGGCCAACATAACGTTCAAACTACCATTTGGTCATGAAATACGTCCAGATTGCGCATCGTCTGACCACTTAAGCGTATTCCGTGAAAAAATGCGTGCGCACGCATCGACGTACATTTTGACGGTGGCCGCAGAAAATGCGCTATCTGTTAGCCTTACCCAGCTGTTTTGGGTAATGTCAACATTACCCGTGTAATAATAGGATTACCCAATTTCAGACATTACCTGTAACATATACTCGAACACGGTGGTGAAGAGGTTGTACGGTCTGTCTAGCATCATTTTGCAGAACATAGAATTTCAGATTATTCAGAGAGAGGTGAAAACCAGGAGAATGACTGGAGAAGCGAAAATTCTAGGTCAAAATAGCCAAACCAGAAAAATTCTCCCATTTATCTCACTTTCCAAATAAGCTATTTTGATCTAGAATTTCCACTTCTCCAGTCATTCTCCTGGTTTTCACCTCTCTCTGAATAACCCTGCAGGAGTGTATGATGATAAATGTGAATAGAGAATGTGTGTTTGCCAAACTGCACAAAATCATTTAGGCCCGTGTCAGATGAGCGCAGCGTTCACGTCCGTGTTGCCGCACATTTTAACGTCCGTCGTAGCATAAAATTATGATCAATAGAGACCCACGCACGAAGTACGTCCACGCAGAAGTGCGAACGCACGTGGCACTGGACGCAATTTAGGTAAGAATGTCAAACCGCTAGGACGGACGCACAGAGTGCGCCACGTCCGCGTAGCTTTGTATGTGAGTGATGGAACATATTCAGACGGACTGCATTTTTGACGACAAAATGTATTTTCATATCATGTATCAATTTTTTTCATTTTACATATTAATTTTATTTCCCATCTACATCAGTCAAAAAAACGGACCGTGTGTCTACAGTATCATCAGTCAGAAAGTACGTCAGTTGTGCACGGACACACAGTAGGGATGTGCATTTCGGGTTTCGGAATTTTGGAATTTTCACGAAACTTCCCGATTCGTGCATTCGAATTCGCCGATTTTCTGAAGATTTTCGGAATCCGAAAATGGCAGATCTGAACGAATTTTCGTGCCGAAACGAAAACCTTTCGGAATTTTTGAATGGACTAGAAATGTGTAAAATCGAAATTCATTTTCGTTCCATTCGTGATTTCGGTTCCATTTCAGTAATTTCGGACATCGTATTTATATCGCTGATTCTGTAATTAAATTTTGTATCATTCCCATCTCAATGTATCCTTCCTGGAAAACCAGAGAAATCTCAATGTATCCTTCTTGTAAAACATGAGAAATCGCAATGTATCCTTCTTGTAAAACATGAGAAATCTCAATGTATCCTTCCTGGAAAACCAGAGAAATCTCAATGTATCCTTCTTGTAAATCATGAGAAATCTCAATGTATCTTTCCTGGGAAACCAGAGTAATCTCAATGTATCCTTCTTGTAAAACATGAGAAATCTCAATGTATCCTTCTTGTAAAACATGAGAAATCTCAATGTATCCTTCCTGGAAATCCAGAGAAATCTCAATGTATCCTTCTTGTAAAACATGAGAAATCTCAATGTATCCCTCTTGTAAAACATGAGAAATCTCAATGGCAGAATTATCGTATCGGCAGAATTATCGTATCGTATAATTATCATATCCGAAAAACCATTAGTTTACGTCAAAACGAATAGACACTTTGAAACGAGGAAAACAGACGTTCCGAAAAACACGAAAATTTCCGAAATCACGAAAAAAAGTCGATACGAAAAACGAAACGGACCGAACCGAAACGAAAATTGGTCGAAACGAGTCGAAACGAAAATTTACAAAATCCGAACGAACCGAACCGAATCGGAAAAAAAAATCGGTGCACAAGCCTAACGCGCAGTGCGCTCAGAATGCGTTCGTCTGACATTAGCCTTAGTCAGGAGGAAGATTAAAAATGGAAAAATTTGGATAGACTGAGAGATATTTACTCTCTCGGTGCATTAACACCATCACACACATCACATATTTTGAACACCCAGATGTTTACCCGGATGTGACAAAAAACATTCTTTATATTCCACAAAAATGCTCATACCTCAGCTTCCACGCAGCGTAAAGAAACGAATACGTTAACCACAAGCAATTAACACATAACAGACATTTTCTACACCTTGAAACAACTTGAGGACATGCAGGTCAAGGTAGTTTTTTTTTTTCTTTAGAAAAATAAAATAAAAAAAAATGATGAATTCATCCCTTTAGGTTGTGAAATAGTGGAGAGCCTGAACTTGCTGGCAAAGGAAACATCTGCTGTTTTTGCTGTAATTTTAATCCCTTGTCCTTGCCTTGCATTGCATACCATGACTGCAAAAAAATAGGTTAAGGCTCGGGTCAGACGAGCGCATTCTGTGCGGACCGTGCGTCGGTGCACAACGGACGTACTTACTGACTGACGACAAGGTAGTGGCCACACGGTCCGGTTTAGTGACTGATGTAGATGGGAAATAAAATTAATATGAAAAAACATTTTGTCCGTCAAAAATGCTGGACGTATAAATGCAGTCCGTCTGACTTCCATTTTTAAGAAATTCTATGTTGGTTTCCCATTCTGGATTTGAAGCCCCTTGGCCTGACATCCCTAGTTCTTGAGTGACATTCTTCATTTTAATTTGTTGGGTGATATAGAGAAAGCTCAGATCAATATAAGCTCAAATATAGTTTATTACAGACACCACAATAACAGATAATACATTAAAAGATGGCTAGTATAAACATTATTAAACATACACCTTCAAAACGAAGCAAATATCAACACAATGAGGAGCTATTTCTTGATACCAGCTGCTTCTTCTCATCATATTCCAGTTGGGTCACGCCTCCGAAAAAGTAAAAGTGTCCTGTAATAAAGGAGTATATGAAGAAAATAATATTAAAAATAATGGAGGTTAAGGTATATATGAAGAAAATAATATTAATAATGAAGACAATAGTAATAAAGGAGTATTTTAAGGAAATAATCGAATAATAATAGTAATAATAACTAAAAGTAGAATAACGTGAGCTTTACATCTTTCCAACCTGACAGTTTGTGTTTGTAACAGAAATTTAGTAAACTGACAGGATTTAACCCCATAACATACCCGGGTGACTATGCTGTCCTGGCGACAGGCAGGCCTAAATGCGGCATGGTGGCATATCACGACCCGTGGCTTTCTGGCAATTCCTATGGCCTGCCACCCTTCCCTGTAGCAATTCAACGTCATTGGCTGCACTGGGACTGCCTGAGTTGCTATGCCGCTCCGTGGCGTTTAAGTCAGCATGCCTACCTGTGGACCCCTGGAGGTAAAGGGTTAAGAGCCAATCTCCAATACAGTCAAAGAGACTTCACATATAACATGTGTCCAGGATCTACAAGATGCTTAAAACCTTTGACAAACAATGTGTCACACCCTGTGCCATGAAAACCCGAAGGGACACAGGGAGGTCCATTCTCGAACCGTTGCTGCCATCACATGAGCCGTGGAAGCATCTTTCCTGTATCTGCCCTTTTCAGTCCTGGCTTTCCACCAGCCCAGCCTAAGGGAAGTCTCAGATCCTCCACAATTACTCCTGGTCTCCATAATTAAGGGTGTGGTCCCCATTCTCTGATGGCTGGACAACACACCACTTCATGCTAAACCTGGACTTATCACCACGTGCCTGTTTGCTGTATATTGTTCCTGCTACCCTGATTGTGTTCCTGGTCATCGTGTTTCCTGTATTCCTTACCGCGCTCCCTATTGTTGCCTTATTTGTGAGTTTCTCTCAAACCCCATCTGACCTTGTCCTGCTTGTCGAGAATAAATCCACTTGTTGTCCACTGTGACCTGCATTTTTCCATGTGTCCCTTGAATATAAGGCTCTGCCAGTGCCAGCATACCCTGGTTCCATGAACGTGACACAGTGTCAAGGCAACATATACATGGCTAGTGCCATAGGCGTGCGCACAGGGTGTGCCGGGTGTGCCTGGGCACACCCTAATTCCGGCCCCCGGCACACCCCGCAGAACACTCTGGGTCCCGGCTGGCCGCATGTAACGGATAGCAGCCGGGACCCTTCAGCTCCGCAGGCCTGGCGGCAGCCTCCGCCTCCCTGGGGGTCCGGTGGATGTGGGTGCTGCACCGTGATCTGTGCTTACAGTCCGCAGTGCACGTCCCACAGCGAGTGACTGGCCACGAGCTGAGCGCCGGCGATTGCTGATGACCTGTCATCTGACCGCCGGCGCTTACTGACTGTGTCAGAGCGCCGGCGGTCAAGTGACAGGGCACCTGTGATCGGCCGCTCAGCTCAAGTCCAGTCACTCGCTGTGGGACGTGCACTGCGGTCTGTAAGCACAGATCGCGGTGCAGCACCCACATCCACCGGACCACCACGGAAGCGGAGGCTGCCACCAGGCCTGCAGGGGTGAGAGGTCCCGGCGGCTATCCATTGGATGCGGCCAGCCGGGTACCCCCTCCTTGACCCCCCCCCCTCTGGACCAAAATTCAGCCCCCTCCCTGCAAATGAAAAAAAAGTAAGCAGGAAAGGGGGCAACTTTTATATATTATAGGCGCCGCACATTACAGGGGGGTTTTATTTCTGTGGATTTTGTGATACACTCACACACACAGCACATTACTGGGGGTTTATTTCTGGATTTTGTGATACGCTCACACACACAGCACATTACTGGGGGTTTATTTCTGTGGATTTTGTGATATGCTCACACACACAGCACATTACTAGGGGTTTATTTCTGTGGATTTTGTGATACGCTCACACACACAGCACATTACTGGGGGTTTATTTCTGTGGATTTTGTGATACGCTCACACACACACACACACAGCACATTACTGGGGGTTTATTTCTGTGGATTTTGTGATACGCTCATACACACAGCACATTACAGGGGGTTTATTTCTGTGGATTTTGTGATACGCTCGCACACACAGCACATTACAGGGGGGTTTTATTGCTGTTGATTTTGTGATACGCTCACACACTCAGCACATTACTGGGGGTTTATTGCTGTGAATTTTGTGATACGCTCACACACACACAGCACCTTACTGGGGGGTTTTTATTGCTGTGCATTTTGTGATACGCTCATACAAACAGCACTTTGCTGGGGGTTTTATTGCTGTGGAATTTGTGATACGCTCATACACAGAGCACATTGCTGAGTTTAATTGCTCTGGATTCTATGATATGCTCATACACGTTGCACATTACTGTGAGTTTTATTGCTGTGGATTCTGATACGCCCATACACAGCAATAATTACTGTGAGTTTTGTTGTGGAGCTCTGTGACACGCTCATACATACCGCACATTACTGTGCGTTTTTATTGCTGTGGATTCTCTGCTACGCTCACACACATACCACACACTACTGGGAGTTTTATTGCTACATACCCCCGGGGTGTAGGGGATATATAGTTATGTGAACGTATGGCTGTGTGTGTAAATGCACGTATTTTTCTTTAAACAGGCTGCTGTGTGCAAAATTCGGCACCCGAGTCCTTGTCTCAGCCCGGCGTTGCCCCCTTGCCCTGCATCCAAAAGGCTGGTATTGCTGCTAGAATCGCTGCTATATCTTCTGCCTGCACTGCACAAAGTAAGAATAGAGAATAAAGCGTTGTGAGATACAGGTAGGAGACTAAATATTGATGCTTGGCAACAAGACCTTAACCTCCCTGGCAGTCCGATTTTGACATTTTTATACGTCAAAATCCGTGCATTTATGGTTTTCCCGCGTGTGGCTCGCGGTTAAATTTCAATGCTGAAAGCAGTAACCCCGAGCCACACCTGGGCTGTTACATACCTGTCCCTGCGTTCCCTCGCTATCCTCTCGCAGTCACCTCCGGCCGATCGCGGCATCCTGGTTCCTGTTGCGAGTGGCTGATTCCCTGCACTTTGGGGGCCCTGCAGTGAATGGTGAATTCACCGCAGGGTGGGGCAATTTGATTCCCCGAAGTGCGGGGAACAACAGTCGGCGACATTTCAACTCTCTGTGAATGACCCCTAGAGTAATGATATATTTTGGCTGAATGCGTGAGTGTGTGTATGTTTGCATAAGGGTGCGTGAGTATATATATATATATATATGTGTGTGTTTGAACTTTTGGGTGCATACCCTAATGCAATAGGCTGCGCACGCCTATGGCTAGTGCCATGCCTTGGGTACAGCACTGCAATGGTCAGGACTCAGGAAGTGATGCAATAAAGAACCTTTCATCCACAAATAAAAGAAAAGACAGGACCACTGGCAGCTCTAGGTTTAGGGAGGCCTTAGGCCGAGCTCGTATATGAGACCATTCTTCCTGTGCACAAAATCTAGACATTAACCCAATAAATTAGAATTAAGTAGGATAATTCAGGTCTCTTGCTACACCAGAGTATGTGAAGGTAGGAGTGTATTTGTGTGTAAGATCAGTATTGGCACTCTACATAAATTCCATCATTTGAGACCCCAGAAGGAGCGAGGCCTCAGGCAGCTGCCTATTTTGCTTAATTATAGAGCTGCCTCTTGACAGAAAATTCATATCTAGGAATATTAGATTTAGTCTACACAAAAGTGATAACAAAATAACCAAAGGCTGTGTAGATTAGAACATTTTTACCTGAAAATCGCTTTCACCGATTACAAAACAGTATTTTAAAAATGGATGACAGCAGCGGCATCTGGTGACATTTTGCTGGTCGGGCGCCAAACTGGAAACATGCAGGTTTTAAATTAGGAATAGGAATATGTCTATATGGCGCTACTACCTCATAAATATGTGAATGATCCCTTATAGGGAAAAAACCTTACAGACATATTCCTATTAAAAAGGCAAATAAAATGGCCATTTTGAAGCTAAATTCAAATTTCAAGTGTAATCTATAATTTAGCCACAAAATGTTTACGTAACACATTACTCAGTATAAAAAAAAATGAAAGTGGAAAAGAAAGTGATTTTATTATTAATATGCACTAAAAATACTAACTTAGTAAACTGAATGGCCTGAGTGAGTGCTGTCCCCCCCCCGCTGTCCTAATGGGCTCCATTACCAAAAAGCAGGGGGCTGCCAGGCAGCTGTGAAATGCAAAGCCTCCTGTAGAGTCTTTATCAGATTTTTGGAAATGTGGTCAAACATCTGATAAGGTTTTTGTTTTTTGCCTAGCACCAGTAGAGGGGAATAAGGCTAGGGTCAGACGAACGCATTTTCGCGTTGTCTGTGAAAAAGTGCGCTCGAACGAATGGACGTATTTTTTCACGGAATACGCGATAGCGATCATACGATGCGCATTTTCGTCCGTGATTTTGTACGGATCATCAATAAAACACTTTTTGCATCTGGACGTTATGTTGGCCGGACATTAGCAGTGTCTGACATCTCAAAATCACGCACACACGCCGCTATGCGGCCGCAGCGCACTCTGTACGACCGTACTAGCGGTTTGACATTCTCGACAAAATGCGTTCGTTTGCCACTTGCGTTGCGCGGCCGGACTTTCGTGCGACCGTACTTCGTATATTGGCCGTCATTGCCCGCCATTTGCTGCTAGTGTGGCCGTAATTAAGTGCGCCAGAACGCAGGTTTAAAGTGCGCTAGTCTGACCCTAGCCTAAGAAGGGATTGCTGACACATGTTAAATGTATTAAAAAGGGACACATGTTAAATGTGTTATTCTGCACAATAAAAGTTAAAAACCTAAGAGAAAAATAATTGTATATAGTTAAAATTTTCAGTTTTTCTTATTGCAAAACAAAAGTTGAGGGATGCTGCACCAGCTACCCTATGGATGAGCCTCCACTGGACAGCATTAATTGCGTTACCCCACAACTCCTATAGACTGGATATCTTGTGCTATGCTGCTGCTTCACAATGACACTGCCATGCTCAAAGCCTGAAAGCAGGAGTAGGCAACCTTGGCCCTCCAGATGTTTTGACACTACATCTCCCTTGAAGCTTAACCAAGCTAATGATTGGCTGTGTATCATGAAGCATGAGAGATGTAGTTCTAAAACATTTGGATGGCCAAGGTTGCTGACCCCTGCCTAAAAGGATCAGGAAGGGTAAAAAAAGAAACGAACAATAATAACAACAACCTCTAACGTATAAATCATTGTAGCAATTTGTCCATTACAATGTATAGATAAAATGCTAATCCCTATGAATTGACAGCAAATGGTGTTTGGCTTGACCTTGGTGTAGAAGAATTGATACCACCCCTAGGTTAGGGGGTCAGCCACCGTGACCTTATCAATGTTTTGGAACTACATTTTCCTTGATGCTCATTGCTCAACTACTCATTAGTTTGGCATGTAGTTCCAAAACACCTGATGGGCCAAGGCTGCTGACCTTTGTCCTTGACTCACATAATGTGCTTGAAGCAAAAGGATATTACATAGTTACATAGTTACACAGGCCAAAAAAGAAATGTGCACATTGAGTTCAGTCTTTCACACATCACCTACTGCTGTTGATCCAAAAGAAGGCAAAAAACCCAGTCTGAAGCGCTCGCCAATATGCAACACACTGGGAAAAAATCCTTCTTGGCCCAGATGACGTCAGATTTCTCCTTGGCTCATGTTAAATAGAAGCTTTGTATCAAGGGCTCACCATTAGCATGCTGGAATGCTGCATCTACCTCATGACCAAGCCCAGGAAACACTGATTCTAATGTTTTTGGAAACCCTTCTTCCATCGCTCCACTTTCTTCGACATAGCTAAGGATACAGAAGATTATAAGACTGAGGCATCAACAACAGAGGCAACAAGCAACATTAAATAATGAATAAAAATGTAAGAAACAAATAACATGGAAAGAGCTTTCACCAGGGAGCATTGTTCTGGGTGGTGGCGATGGCTTCCGGGGCCCTCTGTAGTGCAACATGCATGGTCCCTTTCAAGACCCGATTCCAGTTACCATTTAACAGTTGTTAACATTTACGATTGAGTTAAGAATAATGACCCCGGCTTTCCTGCGATTCCAAACCAGACAAGACAAGCCTCAAACCTGCCAACTCATACACTTAGGTTGGGTGACCCAATTTTCCCTTAGACCTCCCGATCATCCAGGTTTCAAGAAAATACACTGTAAGAACCTCCTTAATGGTGCGCTTGGTGCTTAAATGGCTAAATCAGAACATTTGAAGCCTATATATATGTAGCAAAATGCACGAATGCATGAGCCGCCATGATTGCCTGCTTGGCAATGCAGTTGACCACCCTGTCTTGCTACCACTGACGAGACATTCCCCTTTTGGTATGATGCTGAAATCCGACTGAAAAGTGTTTTTAATCCCCTTTAAATATGGATTTTTATCAACATTTCACCTTGTTTCCAAACAAGTCAAGGTTCTTTTTTCCATCTCTGATACTGTGAGCGGTAATCCAAGTTGGCCAGTGCCAACCAGCCACTGACCTCACCGCACGTCACTGAATCCAACCCTGGTGTTAACTTAGCCAAAGCTGTTGTAAATTTAACAACCCAATAGCATAGACTTTAAAGACTCACACCAAGACTGTAAGTTCACACCAAATTCAGAACATGGCCTTGTGTGTTTAATATTTTGCTCACAAACGGTTACAGACAATTCCTTTTGCACAGTTTTTGGGTATACGGCGTACCTCCAGCATAGGTTTCCTCTAAAGAAATATGTTTTCCCAGTTAGGGTATCGTGGGCTGCCGCGTCAATCTTTTCCAAGGATCTCGGCAAGCCAAACTCTGAAATATCATGTGGCTTTTCACTACGTGCGGCGAACGTGTCAAACGTCCAGAATTTCCTTCCTGTATATCATTTTAAATTAAAGAAACGCATTATTAGATGAAAATATGTCTTCCTTCTGCTTTAATGATGCCACGAAACGTTCACATAACCCATCCCAAGAGCCGTAAAACCAGTACCCTGCTTATATATAGCATGTCTTATGGGCAGGAGGCGCGAGGTGTTTGCTTCGAAACCATAGCAGGATGTTTACACCGAAAAAAACACATTATTTTTGACTTAAGTTCCATTTTTATCACAATCATCAATTTATAAAGCTGCTATAAGAAATGTACGTTCTGCTAAACATATTAATGTAGTAAAGTTATAAAGTAACGGAACGTGCTGCATTACTGTCAGCTTTCAGCAATGCCAACATGCAGGATGACCATCCAAACCTTCATCATAATGGTCATCTGGCTCCTTAATACCTTGCTATAATAAAAGTAATATAAAGACAGTCCATTTAATTAGAATTAAAAAGAAAACACATCAGCAGTGTTTAAAGAAACAGTGATACTTACCACTAAATAAGTAAAGGGTGTTATTTTTTGGGTAATAATAAGCAGCATCAATTGAATCGGGAATGTCCTTCCAAACAGAACTTGCCAAGAACACTCTGGTTTCGGGGATATCGGAGTGGTGATACCAAAACAACCTAACAATAAATAATAAAAAATAATACACACAGGGCTCTATTACATTCTCCGTACAAATTCGCACGCGCAGCACAATTTTTTTTCCGTGCAGCGTTAATCGTTAACGCGCGTAAATTAACGCTGGTATTACGATCCGAGCATAAAAAAGACGCGCAAAAACGCGCGCACATTAACGTTACGCGCAGAAATCGGTGGGCGGACAGTTTTTTCACGCGATTCAGCCAATCTGAATTAACCACTTCAATGCGGTGGATGCTCTCAGTGCGTCCACCCGCATTGGTACTTGGCTGCGGAGGACGCGCTAAGCGCGTCCTCCCTTTGCAGCCGCGATCAGCCGGTATTCCGGCTGATCGCGCGGCCCCCCGGTGCGGGCTGACATCATCGATGTCAGCTCAGCCTCCGGGACCCCGGCTGGCACGATAGGCGTCATCGCGCATGCGCGATGACGTCTATTTCAGGCACCCCCCCGCCATTGCAGGGAAGGTGCCTGAAGGGGAGGGGGGGAGGTCCTTCGGACCTCTCCCCCTCCCCTTCCCCGCGGGCCAGCGAATAAAGACAGGCACCGCCTGGAAGGGCACAGCCTGCCCTTCCAAGCGGCGGCTGTCTTTAACCCCTAGGGGGCTGGATCGCGATATGGCGCCAACATGCGCCGTATCGCGGTCCCCTCCCAGAGCTGGCCGACATCTTGGATGTCGGCCAAGCTTCCGGGATATCCCCCTAATGACTGGCGTCATCGGGCAGAGCGCGATGGCGCCAGTTTTGAAATTAACCCCTTGCTGCCACCTATAGTGGAGATAGGGGGTTCCAATGAACCCCCTATCTCCCGATCCGTGACGGCTAGGGGTTAATGTTTGCTATCATTGGAACGGCCAGAGCGTGGCCTTTCCAATGATATCAAACATGACCATGTAAAATGTAAAAAAAAAAAAAATGTTTTTTTTTTTTTTTTTTAGATTTATTAGTGCAACAATATTGTTCCCATTTCAATTATAATGTGAACAATGATGCTGCACTAACGATTTTTTCTATGGGGGGCGTTTGCTAAAAAACACGTAATTTTCCCCAAAAAAAAGTAACGATTCCTCATTTCTAATTTTTTTAACAAGCACACCCCATAGAAAATATAACCGCAAACGATCGCATTTTAAAATGTGAAAAAAAACACTTTACACGTTGTAAATTATTGAAAATTCAAATTTTATTGCATTTTTTGTTATAATATACAGACATGACATAACGTATACATATAATAATGACATATTATGAATCTGCACAGTCTGCCGGAAAGAACGATATATAATATGTCTGGGTCATATATTAAAATAAGGCTTCAAAACGCGGTTAAACATGATGAGCGAAACCGGTAAAAATGAGCTCAGCACAGAGGTGGGAAAAGGCTCAGCAGCGAAAGGGTTAAGAACCACAATTGTCTCCCATTCAGTTTTTGCGCCTGTCAAAATCAATCTGAGTATATATGCTGCAGCAATAATAAAAACACGCACAACTTCTCCATTTTATTGTTTGGGTATGTGTAGAATGTGTAACTATACTGTGCTGTATTTTTTTTTCCTGCTGGTGTATTTGTTTTCGGCCAGGACGTTCAGATTTGCCGTTACCACTAGCTTTTAAAAGACGTTAAAATTATGCGCGCAAACGTCATTCGTAAAAAGATGCACATCGATTGTAATACCATCCGCGTACCAGCGGACGAACGCATATGCGCTCACAATGTTAAGTATGGGATGCGCGCATGAACTTGCGCTCGCGCAGGGTCACTCGCGTTAGATGTTAACGCAAACGTCATAATATGACGTTCAGCGCGAAGGGTTTTGCCCCTCGCGTTAATGCGTTTTTTTTGCGCAGGCGCACATTTTTGCACGAAGAATGTAGTAGAGCCCGTAATAGTTTCAAACGATAAGAATTTTATCCAATATGTTTATGACTCACAGAAAAAAATACACTGTTTTTCAAAATGTAAATTAATGGTAGAAAGAAAGAATTATGGGGAAAAAGCACAGCTTTAATACTCTACATTTAGATTTTGTTCTTCGTAACTTTACTTGTCACTGATGAGAGCGGAACCACCACCTGTAATATGCAGGCCACTAATTTGGCTGGCACCTAATTGTCCTGGAAAAGAGTAACACATGCCCCTTCTAATGCCTGCTCCAGCTGTTGGAGAAGTGTGGATGCCGGCCTCCTGCCAAGAGATTGTGGACCAATTTGGCAAAGCCAGTTCTCAAGGACAATGGGCATAAGGGTCACCAAATGGTTAATGAGTTAAATGTATTTCTATCTTGAAACTGTTTGCATTTTAGGATTGATCTGATGCTGCGTGTTTGCTAATCCCGCCTAGTGTGTACTAATTAGGTTTCTGTGTCTTCTGAAGGAATTCAACTCCCCCTCATGTAGACAATGTATTAGGTTGATTTTGTCATGTTACCTCCTCCTCATATAATGGACCCCATTTTCCAATAAAGCATATTCATTCCCCTGCATTAAGCTGTGCCTGATGTTTGGGGAGAGATACTTAGAAATATACAGCAATCCCTCAAGTTCTGGCTGAGGGTTGTGAGAAAGAAAGCTGTTGCAGACCAACTTGGCTGAAGAGAAGGTACGGATGCTGTAACAGGTTCAGGTCTGGTCCACAAGCTGGAGACCAGTACACCACATTTCCTATTACAGCATTATTATTATTAAGCTGACATGGAATCACAAGCCTACTAACCCTTTGCTGAGTGATTTTCATCTGCTTTGATACAGGATTAGTGGCTCAGTCTGGCCCCAGGCAGTATTGTGGTTGCTGGAAGGAGCGTGGGATGGATTTAAAATGACTGAAAGGAATTATATAATGAATCTGGGCATTCATGGAAAATTAGACAAAATCATTGTAGTCAGGGCCACCCTAAGCCTCGATGGACTTCGAGCAATGAGTGACCACACAGCAAGCCAAGCTACTTTATTACCATGTGGTCTGGTGGATGTTCTCTCCAAAAGGAGATGGAGTGTACTACAGAGGGATATGTGTCAGCAGCCTCTGGGAAAACTGTTCAATAGCATTCTGAACAAAAGAATCCTCAGCTTCCTGACACAGCATAACGTCCTCAACAGAAGCCAAGCGGGGTTCATGCCAAACCATCGCACTACAGATCACATCTACACACTGCACAGCCTTATCAGGAACCATGTCCACAATACAAAACATGGGGAAATATTTGCCTGCTTCGTGGACTTTAGGAGGGCCTTTGACTCAGTGTGGCACCCAGGCCTGTTCCTCAAACTACTGGAGAGTGGAATAGGAGGGAAAACATATGACATCATCAAGAGCTCCTATAACGAGAACTTCTGCAGCATAAAGGTGAATGGGAAGAGAACAGTGTACTTCCGGCAGGCTCGTGGAGTCAGACAAGGCTGCAGCTTAAGTCCAACCCTCTTTAACAGCTACATCAATGGACTGGCTGAAGCTCAAGAATCCTCCTCAGCACCAGGACTAACGCTACATGACACCGAGGTGAAGTTCCTGTTGTATGCAGATGACCTCCTACTACTGTCACCAACAGAGAGAGGTCTACAAGACAGCCTGGAAGTGCTGGAAAAATACAGTGCGGCATGGGCACTACCCATCAACCAAAAGAAAACAAAGGTCATGGTTTTCCAAAGGAAGAAAGCAAAAACCAAGAGTTCCTCTTTCACGCTTAATGACTGCACTCTTGATGAAGCCAACAGCTACACATACCTCATCCTAGAAACAAACTGATCGGGAAGTTTCAAACCAGCCATAGAGGCCCTAAGAAACAAGGCGTGTAGAACCTTCTATGCCATCAGAAGAAAACTCTACAAACTAAAACCGCCTGTAAGAGTCTGGCTTAAAATCTTTGATAGTGTCATCACTCCAATCCTCCTTTATGGCAGTGAAGTATGGGGCCCCATCACCTACCCAGACCAACCCAAATGGGACACCAGCCCAACAAAAATATTCCATCTGGAATTCTGCAAGCACCTCCAAGTCAATCGGAGCACCACTAACAATGCTTGCCGGGCCGGGCTGGGCAGACTCCCCTTACTTCCTGCAGTACAGAAGAGGGTGCTATCATACTGGGACCACCTAAACATCAGCAGTCTCAACTCATACCACCATAAAGCCCTACTGGCCAACAAGGACCACCCCAAACCATGTGGGCTGCAACAAGTCATATCCACCCTGATCATCCAAAGCCCCCATGAATGCAACCTGACAGAATATCAAATAAAGGCCCCAATTAATGATTCCAGGGAAAACTATATCAGAGAATGGAGACATGATATAGCAAACTCTCAGAAACTCACCATGTACCAATCCTTATAGAGAGATTACAAACTGGCCCCATACCTGGAGGTACTACAAGACCCCAAGGACAGACAAATCCTGAGCCGCTACAGACTGAGTGCCCACAACCTGGAAATCGAATCAGGGCGGCATAGACAGACCTACAAGCCCAGGGAGAATAGACTGTGCCAGCATTGTGACCAGGGGGCCCTGGAAGATGAGGTCCACTTCCTCCTACAGTGAACCAAGTACTCAGCACTGAGGGAAACTCACTTCCAGAGACTCTCTGCTCTCATCCCGGACTTCACCTCTATAGAAGAGACGAGGAAACTCCACATCATACTGGGAGAAGAGGAGCCGGCGGTGAAAATATCTGCCCAATACATCACAGAATGTCACAGACTGAGAGGAACATGAGAGATCCCGGACTTATATATCCCCAACACGGACTCGCCCCCATCCCCTTCACATTATCCCTTATCCTGATAATGTCCACGGACTTGCCCATTCCCCCCATATATGTCCCACTATCCCCCCTCCACCCCATATAACCTCCCCATATGCGTTGGCAATGCTAAAATGTATTTGGTCCTGCCAATAAAGCTTATTTTGATTTGATTTGACTTCCTCTTGCAAAGAAGCTTGCACATGAAGTGTGTGCCCTGGGGAATTTCCTCACCTCTTGGTGCACCAACCCACCAGGTAAAGGAAAAAAAAATCAATCCCTAGCACAGCGTCCCATGCGCCTCTCCCTAAGGAGAGAACTGATAATAATCATTATAAAATATGTTTCGGTATCAAGAAAATCTTTTGGATCTGGGAAAATGTTTTCTTCTGAAGAGCTTGGAATTTGTAGGAGCAATCTCTGTGTTGACATATTCTGAAATGCTATAACTTACTTTGAGCATCTTTGAGTACAAAATTTAAGTGTATACCTGTCTTTAAAAACAATCACGCCTTTGTCCAGAAATGCAATTGCATCCACGGGGTGACAGATTGATGGAATGACGACATTTGAGTTTCTTGATCCTGGAAAATAATTACTGGGTATTACATTCCAGGTGCAGATAGATTTACACACATTACAGTAAGATGACGAAACAATTCAACGGAAAGACAGACAAGTAGATCGTACAGTCCCGTAGTGGTCTGTCGGTCTGCCCATGGCGGTTCTTCTGGGAAGTCACGTCGTCAGATTACCCAGTGATAACTGGAAATGTTTCCCTGACGTTGACATGAAGCCACATTTTATTTTGCTTGGAGCTATAGTTACTCTGTGACTGAACAGCTAAGCACGATGTTTACTCAACAGTCATGAACACATAGGGCGATATAGATATTTAAAACATTGCGATATAGCCACTGGACAGACCATTCAGTGTTCAAGGCTTTGCTTTATTTTGCAGCCACAGTACAGGCAGTATAGCCAAATAAAAAAGTAAGTAAAACAAACATAAATCTAAACCCTACTCCTTATTCGGAGACTAGCTAAACATTTGTTCTCCCCTCACTTATAATACTGGGCGGCTAAGCCGCTTACCAGTAAAGTAAAACAAAAACAGAGAGTTTGTACTTCCCTTAGCGACTTCAGGGCTTGTCTCCTCCGCTGCTGCTCCCAGCAAAAAAACTACTGTCCCAGAGGGAACCAGAGTACCTATAAAGGCAGGGCAGTCTTTTATCAGCAGACAGCTGAGAATTAACCCTATAGGGGAAAAGGGCTTTCTCCATCCACCTGCTGACAAAACGGTGGTCTATCACCCTGCCCCTAATCACACTGTCACACAATGGAGAATGTGAAAGGATAGTTCAGAAGTGGATTGTCCATCATCCACTACCTAACCCCATGAGAGTCATGGTGGTTACACATAGATACTGGCTTTGCATCGGCAAGTGGGTCAAAAAGCAACCAATTATTTTGTGTGAGTGATCAAATAATTAATTAAACCTCTTTATACATTCCCATGATTATATTGTAATTGCGAGGCAAGTTAGAACACGGAAGATGAGAGGATGTGAAATACCCTAGCGTCTTTTAATACATGAAAAATTAAATTAAAAAGCGATGCAATAGTAAGCGTAGAAACTTTGAAAGGTAGGAAATATATGAAATCTAAAAAATCTCTGTGCACGTAACCATATAGATAATTTAGAAAAAAACGACTGGACTGCAAAAAAACAACACAACAATACCATAAAACGGGACTCTGATATTCATATGTGTAAGATATGAATATAAGAAGAGCATACGTTATCCGAAATACTAGGACAAAGAACTTCCAGATTTCAGATTTTTCGGGATATTGGAACACCTGTATTTTGGTAAATGGACATATTATGAGGGGAGAAATTGACATGGCTAGATAATAAGAAGGGACATGGAATGTGCGAAATGAGGGACACGTTATTAGGAATGGAGTGAAGTATATAGCTCAGAGGTGCCTTGGATGACCAGTAGGTAAGCCTGGAGTTTAGCTGTCCATGGCCTCGAGGGCAGGCATGACCCAGGAGTGTGGTTGGGTGGTGGGAGAATAATCCCATGTGTCACTGCCAAGGGAGAGGCACAGTCAGTAGAATCAGCCTGAAACAATGAGAAGTTGACGGAGTGCTCTGACAATGTCAGTTTTTGGATACTTTTGGAATTCTGATTAAGGGGTGCTCAACCTGTATTATTACAACCAATGTAATTGCACGCAATTTTTATTTACCATATAGTTCTTGTATACCAAGGATATCATCAGCAGGAAGTGAATAGTTCTGTAGATTGATGTATGTGTACAGTGGAAACATTAATGCTTTGGGGTCGCTGGAATGGTCTAAGCCTAGAGCGTGGCCGATCTCATGAACAGCAACCGTGAACAAGTTGGACGCTGAAAGCAGAGAGGTTAAAAATAACATTTAAATGATGGGTCAGTGTGGGAGAAATAAACAGATGAGAAAAATGATCTGAAAGTAATAAAATGTACTAACAGCTATGCAATCAGCCTTACTGTTCTCCAAGATTACACTTAGGAGGTTATTCAGAGAGAACCGAAATGTCACCGTTCGGGGAATCAAAGTTCCCCACCCTGCGGTGAATTCAGCCTTCACCAAACGGGCCCCGTAGTACAGGGAAAACCTGCCTCAAACCCGCCGCAATCCTGCCAAAAAACTGCCAGAACCGCCACAAAAAACACACCGAACAAAGCAGACGAGCCGCCGATCACAGCACAGACCAGCCGCCGGAAAAAGCAGACGAATGGGGGGGGGGAAACAGTATACTGAAAAATCTCAAAAAGATCCTAGAAAAATCAATAAATAAAAGACTTTTTGCTGCAGATTAAAATGATGAAAGGTTTATTAAATATTGATTAAAAATAGGTATATTTTTAACATTGAAGCCTATGGAATTCGCCTGAATAAACCTGCCGAATTAAACCACCGAACAGCAGGGCACTTCGGCAACTTTTCTCTGCTGTTCGGTGTTCTCTGAATAGAATGATCCATTGCTTCTCTATGGGGGATTTCACTGCCCTCGAACAGGCACCGTACTTGCTGGCAGTTCACCAAAATGTGGCGAACTACCTGCGCTTTGAATAGCCGAATGGCCCCGAAATGTCACCATACAGGAAAATTCCCTGTTCGGTTACATTTCGTGGCCAGATCGGCTCTCTAAATTTTCCATGAAAAATAAAAGCCAATTCTGAGATGTCATGTGATTCCATTTCTAGTTGCCATATTGGAGATCGGGGAAGTAATGAGAAATCCATACAATTTTAAGGTACACATCTTCCATTAAATGACTCGGCACACTAAACAAAATAATTACATGACCACAAGAGACCTTACCCATATCTTTTAACATTTAACATGGCCACTATTTCTACTCCATAGTGGCTTTGGATTCCAGTGAGCAAGCCGAAACGGTTTGAAAGAAAAAACACCAGAGCTCACTCATCTATACTATAAAAGAGTAAGCCTTCAAGTGTCCGTCGCCAAAAGCGGTCTGCGCATGCGCGACGGACATTTGAAAGTGGCCGTTAAAACAAACAGGTAGCTGCGTGTGTCGGCCGCCTGCAAAAAAAAAAAAAAAAATCGGCACGAGCCGCGCGCAGCTACCCGTTTGTTTAGACGCCGCAAGCCCCGATCCTCCAGCGGTGACCGTCCTCCGGCTGTCGCTGGCTGTCGCTGGCTGCTAGGCCGGCCTCCAGGCTCAGGCGAGCCCCCGGCTTGGCTCGGGCCTACAGGCCCAGCCGAGCCGGGGACTCGCCTAAGCCTAGAGGCCGGCCGAGCAGCCAGCGACAGCCGGAGGACGGTCACCGCTGGAGCTCCGGGCCGAAGTTCCCAAAACATACTCCCCTAAATCGGCCCTGAGCTCCAGCGGTGACCTCCCCCGGCCGAGCAGGCTGCTAGGCCGGCCTCCAGGCTCAGGCGAGCCCCCGGCTTGGCTTGGGCCTACAGGCCCAGCCGAGCCGGGGACTCGCCTAAGCCTAGAGGCCGGCCGAGCAGCCAGCGACAGCCGGAGGACGGTCACCGCTGGAGCTCCGGGCCGAAGTCCCAAAACATACTCCCCTAAATCGGCCCTGAGCTCCAGCGGTGACCTCCTCCGGCCGAGCAGGCTGCTAGGCCGGCCTCCAGGCTCAGGCGAGCCCCCGGCTTGGCTTGGGCCTACAGGCCCAGCCGAGCCGGGGACTCGCCTAAGCCTAGAGGCCGGCCGAGCAGCCAGCGACAGCCGGAGGACGGTCACCGCTGGAGCTCAGGACCGAAGTTCCCAAAACATACTCCCCTAAATCGGCCCTGAGCTCCAGCGGTGACCTCCTCCGGCCGAGCAGGCTGCTAGGCCGGCCTCCAGGCTCAGGCGAGCCCCCAGCTTGGCTTGGCCTACAGGCCCAGCCGAGCCGGGGACTCGCCTAAGCCTGGAGGCCGGCCTAGCAGCCTGCGACAGCCAGAGGACAGCCACCGGTGGAGCTCCGGGCCAATGTAAGAGGATGTTGCCTACACATACTCACCGACATCGGCCCTTAGCTCCTCCAGCGATGGCGGTCCCGCTTCCAGCGTCCTCTCTCTCTCTTCGTTGGTCGCCGGTATGACGTCACGAAAGCCTTTGACCCCGGGTCAAAATGCCGGGGTCAAAGGCTTTCGTTACATCATGCGGCAACCAACGAAGAGAGAGAGAGGACGCTGGAAGCGAGACCGCCATCGCTGGAGGAGCTAAGGGCCGATGTCGGTGAGTATGTGTAGGCAACATCCCCCTACATTGGCCCGGAGCTCCAGCGGTGGCTGTCGCAGGCAACTCGGCCGGCCTCCAGGCTTAGGCGAGCCCCCGGCTCGGCTGGACCTGTAGGCCCAAGCCAAGCCGGGGGCTCGCCTGAGCCTGGAGGCCGGCCGAGCAGCCTGCGACAGCCGGAGGACAGTCACCGCTGGAGCTCAGGGCTAATGTAGGTGAGTATGTGCTCTCCACACCCACCCTGCTTGCTCGGCCGGTATCCAAGCTTAGGCGAGCCCCCGGCTTGGCGTTGGCCTAGAGGCCCAGCCGAGCCGGGGACTCGCTTGAGCCTGGAGGACGCCCGAGCATGCAACTCGACCGACCTCCATGCTCAGGCAAGTCCCCGGCTCGACAGGTCCTCTAGGCCCAAGCCAAGCCGGGGGCTCACCTAAGCTTGGTAACCGGCCGAGCAAGCAGGGTGGGTGTGGAGAGCATATACTCACCTACATCGGCCTCGAGTCCTCCACCGGTCCACACATACTCACCGACATCGGCCCTTAGCTCCTCCAGCGATGGCGTCCCGCTTCCAGCGTCCTCTGTCTCTCTTCGTTGGTCGCCGGTATGACGTCACGAAAGCCTTTGACCCCGGGTCAAAATGCCGGGGTCAAAGGCTTTCGTTACATCATGCCGGCGACCAACGAAGAGAGAGAGGAAGCGGGACCGCCATCGCTGGAGGAGCTAAGGGCCGATGTCGGTGAGTATGTGTAGGCAACATCCCCCTACATTGGCCCGGAGCTCCAGCGGGGACTTCCTCCGGCTGTCGCTGGCTGCTAGGCCGGCCTCCAGGCTCAGGCGAGCCCCCGGCTGGCTCGGGCCTACAGGCCCAGCCGAGCCGGGGACTCGCCTAAGCCTAGAGGCCGGCCGAGCAGCCAGCGACAGCCGGAGGACGGTCACCGCTGGAGCTCAGGGCCGAAGTTGCCAAAACATACTCCCCTACATTGGCCCTGAGCTCCAGCGGTGACTTCCTCCGGCTGTCGCTGGCTGCTAGGCGGCCTCCAGGCTCAGGCGAGCCCCCGGCTTGGCTCGGGCCTACAGGCCCAGCCGAGCCGGGGACTCGCCTAAGCCTAGAGGCCGGCCGAGCAGCCAGCAACAGCCGGAGGACAGCCACCGGTGGAGCTCCGGCCAATGTAAGAGGATGTTGCCTACACATACTCACCGACATCGGCCCTTAGCTCCTCCAGCGATGGCGGTCCCGCTTCCAGCATCCTCTCTGTCTCCGTTGGTCGTCGGTATGACGTCACGAAAGCCTTTGACCCTGGGTCAAAGCCTTTTGTGGTGTCATACCGGTGACCAACAGAGAGAGGACACTGGAAGCGGGACTGCCATCGCTGGAGGGCCGATGTAGGTGAGTATGTGCTCTCCACACCCACCCTGCTTGCTCGGCCGGTATCCAAGCTTAGGCGAGCCCCCGGCTTGGCCTGGGCCTAGAGGCCCAGCCGAGCCGGGGACTCACCTAAGCATGGAGGCCGCCGAATTGCCTGCTCGGGCGTCCTCCAGGCTCAGGCGAGTCCACGGCTCGGCTGGGCCTCTAGGCCCAAGCCAAGCCGGGGGCTCGCCTAAGCTTGGATGCCGCCCGAGCTACTTGCTTTGCCGGCATCCAGGCTAAGGCGAGCCCCCGGCTTGGCCTGGGCCTAGAGGCCCAGCCGAGCCGGGGGCTCGCCTGAGCCTGGATGCCGTCCATACACACACAAACACTGTAAAAAACATATATGTGTGTATATATATCCACATGGGGTTACAGTGTGTGTGTGTGTATATATATATATATGTGTGTATATATATATATGGACTGCGCATGCGCGCAGCCCACGGGGTGCTGTGGCGGTTGGATGCGCGTGCAGCCGGGTGCGCGCGCGCCACCCGCCGCAGCACGCCCAAAGCGTCCTACGGAGGTTTGCTGCGCGCGCATCCAACCTCCGTTGGACGCTTTGGGCGTGCTGCGGCAGGTGGCGTGCGCGCATCCAACCGCAACAGCCTGTTACGGAGGTTGCCACGCGCCTGAGCGCAGAGCCCAGCGCCTGAGCCCAGCGCCTGAGCGCAGAGCCCAGCACCTGAGCCCAGCGCCTGAGCCCAGCGCCTGAGCGCCTGAGCCCAGCGCCTGAGCCCAGCGCCTGAGCGCAGAGCCCAGCGCCTGAGCGCAGAGCCCAGCGCCTGAGCCCAGCGCCTGAGCGCAGAGCCCAGCGCCTGAGCGCAGAGCCCAGCGCCTGAGCGCAGAGCCCAGTGCCTGAGCCCAGCGCATAGCCCAGCGCCTGAGCCCAGCGCCTGAGCGCAGAGCCCAGCGCCTGAGCGCAGACCCCAGCGCCTGAGCGCAGAGCCCAGCGCCTGAGCGCAGAGCCTAGCGCCTGAGCCCGGCGCCTGAGCGCAGAGCCCAGCGCATGAGCGCAGAGCCCAGCGCATGGGCGCAGAGCCCAGCACATGAGCGCAGAGCCCAGCGCCTGAGCGCAGAGCCCAGCGCCTGAGCGCAGAGCCCAGCGCATGAGCACAATATACGGCACGGAGCAGAGCACAGAGCCGATGTGCAGAGCCCAGCACAGAGCCGAGCAAAACAGAATAAACGCCACAGAGCCGAGCACAATAAACTCCACAGAGCCGAGCACAATAAACTCCACAGAGCCGAGCACAGTACAATAGACGGCACAGAGCCAAGCACAACAGAATAAACGGCACAGAGCCGAGCACAGAGCCAAACACAGCACAATAAATGGCACCGAACCAAGCACAACGCACCACACTTATCAATAGACTGCCCTCTGGGCAGGCTTTCCACCTAGTATAATAATAATACAGTATATTACCTTCTGCAGTCGCTGTCCATGTTTCATCATCATCGAAATGGATGTCTCCACCCAAGTCCTCTCCTGGAGGGAACGCGTGTGCTAATATCCCAGAAGCTCCATCGAATGAGAAGAAGTCACCATGTTCTAAATTAGGAAATGGATCTTTAGATTCGTTTCAGTATTCAATCAAACTGCTGCTGTCATGGCATGTTGAATGAGTGAAAGGGATACTATAGGGTTAAAACTGACTGGGTAGGAACTAGAGGGGTTAAACATGAACACTTCCTGGCCCCCACCACACTCCCCACTACCATTTTAACCCTTTAGATTCCTTTAAAAGATTATCTGAATCCACTGCTTGTCTCCCTCTGATCTCTGCAGGATATGACATGGTTCCAGCTCAGTTTGTCACATGACCGCAGGGGGGCTGGGTGCCCGAGCCAATCCAGTGGCTGCCACTGCAGGATGGCTTTAATACCATTTGATAAAGCTGGTTCCCAAAAGGTCTCCAAGCCCTGGAACTGAGCTGAGGACTCCCAGAGCTGAGAGTCTCGGCGGGACTAAACCCATGCATCTGGATGGCTGAATCAGCCCTCCAAGCCCCTCCCCCCTTAGAGGTAGGAGAGGTGGTTCACAGCAGTGTGACCACTCAGATACGATTGAGTGCTCACACTGTGTAGACTGTTCCATTTAAGAATTTTTTTTAACCCTTCAATGACTAGACTGAATTCCCATGGTAACAGCATAATTATGGGGCTACGTTTGATATTGCCTCTATGTTTGGTGTTAGGGGATTACGCATTTTGGGTATTAAGAGTTATTTTGGGGGTCAAGTTAAAAAAGCAGTAACGAGGACTTCCATCATCCCACATTACTTAGATGGTGCTTGTACCCCACATTCCTTTGATTGTGATTGTTAGAACAACTGCACTTTCTGTATGTGTAATATATATATATATAGTTTTTACCATTGCAACACTATTATGATGCTTGACTTTTTAACTCCTTAAGGATCAAGGGTCTTTAAAGTCAATGCATTTATGATGGAACAGTTACGTCATTGGTCCATAAGTGGTTAAAGCTGATATTTAGGAGATTAATAAGAACTGTTGTGCAAACTGCAATTAACCATTTCACCTCCAAAATGTGTCTACATGTTATTTAATAAAAAACATTATAAGACAAAATTTAGCCATAACACCCCAATTTCCTGATGAGAAACAAAACTTTATTGCTGTGTTACAACAGCCAGCCAGAGAGCAGAATACAGAGAGAGCTCTGGGGTCACTCACTGCTGTACAAGGACAGTATTCATGTGGTTACAGAGCAGATATTCCATGTGATGCCTGCATACAGGAGGTACAGATTGTCTACACTCACATATTATTTTTACATTCTGTTGCTATTTTTGCATAAATCGTTTTATAACTTCTACAAATGCCCATAAATGGAGTGTGAGCGACCATTTTTATTTATCTTTATCCCATTTACCATGTTTAACACATAGGCCATATCTACAAGTTTGTTGGTAACATAGCCACTGTTTAAAATTGTGCCATACAAGAGACGTCATCTAGTGTCCAGAATGTTTTATTCCCATAATATTTCTGGAAACGAACAAATGATATAGGCCTTCAAGGTTCTGTTCTTTCATGGTTCGCTTCCTACCTGTCAAAAAGACCGTTTAGTGTCTCATTTGTTGGAAGTACCTCCTCCTGGCAGTCTGTCTCTGTTGGGGTGTCCCAAGAGTCAGTACTGGGCCCTCTACTTTTTTCAGTCTACACTGCCTCTCTAGGAAAACTGATCAGCTCCTTTGGATTCCAGTACTACCTATACGCTGATGACACCCAAATTTAACCTCTCCTCCCCTGATCTCTCTCCAGGTCTCCTGGATCGAGTCACTGACTGTCTCTCTGCTGTCTCAAATTGGATGGCTTCCCGCTCCCTTAAACTCAATCTTGCCAAAACTGAAATTCTCGTCATTCCTCCCTCCAAGAAGAACCCAATACCACCTATCTCTCTACGAGTAAATGGAACACCCATTAGCCCAACACCCCAAGCTCGCTGCCTTGGAGTCACTTTTGACTCTGACCTAACATTCTCTTCCCACATCCAGACAGAGACCAAATAATGTTATTTTAAACTCAAAAACATTGCCGGGTCCACCCCTTTCTGACACAAGATACCACAAAAGTGCTGGTTCATGCCCTTGTCATTTCACGACTTGACTACTGCAACTCGCTCCTTATTGGCCTCCCCAACTCCCGTATCGCCCCTTTGCAATCTGTAATGAATGCAGGGGCCAGGCTTATTTTTCTCACTAAACGCACCTCGCATACCTTCCCCCTCTGCCTGTCCCTCCATTGGCTTCCTGTACGTTTCAGGATACAGTTGAAAAAATGCTGGTGCTCACGTTCAAATCACTCAATAACTCAACCCCTCCCTATATGTCTTCGTTACTCAGCAAGCACCTCCCATCTAGACAACTCCGATCTGCAGGTGATCTCCACCTGTCATCAGTCTACACGCGCACAGCCAACTCTCGCCTCCAAGACTTCTCAAGGGCAGCACCAGTCCTGTGGAATGACTTGCCTCGCCCTATCAAACTCTCCCCTGACCTTCAGGCCTTCGAGAAATCCCTCAAAACCCATCTCTTCAGATTAGCGTACCACATCACTGATGCAACTCATCCCTCTGGTTACCTACTCACACTTGATTGAAGCCGCTTCTATGGCCCCACCATTCCCAAACCACTGGCACTAATGATCCTGCTATCTAGTGAAATTCCTCTCGTCCTCAACCCCAATCCCTCTAGACTGTAAGCTCCTATGAGCAGGACCCTCTACACCTCTTGTTTACATCCTATGTCCGTTTATATGTATTTTGTTCCCTTTGGTTTTTGTAAAGCGCTGCAGAAACTGTTGACGCTATATAAATGATGACGATAATAATAATAAAATGAACTGGAAATTACAATTTTACAATACTTTAATCTTGTAACTATCTTGAAATAGCGAAATTAAAGCAAAACTAACAAAAAAAATCCTTGATAGTGAATAATGTTAATAATAAAGAAAATGTAAACATAAATAAATTAGTATTTACGGTCACCTCGTGCTCCAAATGATATCATTATATCTGCTGTACCACTGTGAAGCTGAATGAAACCGAGAGGAGTCACCTTGCTCCAAACCTTCAGGGCGTCTCCTATGGCCCGATTGACTTTTGCGGCTGGGAGGTCAGGTGTGTAATTAACAATTCTATGAAATAGAAATTATAAATGTGAGAATTCATGGGTTTTACAGCGTGAGTTGTGAGCATAAGGATGTACATGGATGATGCCGTGATGAAATAATGCCTCAAAATAGGACTTAAAACCAAAGATTTCATGGAATTATGATTCATTAGAATTATGAGATGAACAGCTTTTCTAACCCAACAATTTTGGCCTGAAATTCCAAAAAAAAAAGGTTAAAAACTGTTGGAAATATACCATTTATTGCAAAAGCCCCAAGCTACTCTTTTAATTACAATGTGAATGGCATAAATTCATTCAAAATCATGAAAATATTTCACTGCTGCATAACACCACTTTTTACACCTAATTTACCATTTAAAACACTTTTGATACAAATTTATACCCACTGCCTATTATCATTAATGGCCTTTTAATTAATAGAAATGCACATTTTTAATTAGAAGCCCCATATCAAACATTACCGGGGCACTAAAGGCAAAAAAAGGGAAAGAAAACCCAACAGGTTGTCAAGACTGCCGGAATGAACTCATCTGCCATGGCCACCAGATTCGACTGTCCCCTGTCTTTTAGCGTCCTTCTCCTTATCCACTGAGAGGTTTTAGCATCATCCTGAACTGACCCAACTGTGTCCCTGACTAACGGATGCATGACCCGGAGGCAACATTGGATTTTGACAGCAGTTCTCCTATAGCTGCCATTTTTTACAAAGGTCCCATTAGAAATCGCAAGATTGACCAAGACCATTAGGCCTATTCACTAAATGGTGCAACTCAGGAGAACTGGAAGGAGAAGAGAACAATCTAGGCCAAATAACCAATTTGGAAAGTGAGATAAATGGGAGAATGTTTCTGATTTGACTATTTTAGAAACATAGAAAATGTCGGCAGATAAGAACCTTTCGGCCCATCTAGTCTGCCCAATTACATGGATACTTTACCTGGATTTATCTTTTGTTTAGGATAGCCTTATGCCTATCCCATGCCTGCTTAAATTCAATCACTGTTTTGGCCTCTACCACTTAAACTGGAAGACTGTTCCATGTATCCACCGCCCTCTCAGTAAAATAATGCTTTCTGATGTTACTTTTAAACCTTTGCCCCTCTAATCTAAGACTATGTCCTCTTGTTTTGCTACTTTGTTTCCTTTTAAATATACTCCCTTCCTCTACCTTGTGGATTCCCTTTACGTATTTAAATGGTCTCGTCTTTTTTCCAAGCTGTACATGTTAAGATCATTAAGCCTTTCCTGGTAACTTTTCTCCTTCAAGCCGTACACCATTTTAGTAGCCCTTCTCTGAACTCTCTCTAAGATGTCTATATCCTTCTGGAGATACGGTCTCCAGTACTGCTCACAGTACTCCAAGTGAGGTCTCACCAGTGACCTAGAATGTTCACTTCTCCTGACAATTCTCATGAGTTTCACCTTTATTGAATAGACCTGCATATAATTGTTGCTGAGATGATGCAAGTCCTGCCAAAGCCCTGGAATGATGCCAGCATCCTCTGGAAACCCACTATTGACTATACGTATAAGCGTTGCCTATGCTGTTTGGACAATGCTGATGTTTCCCACTGACCACATTGGGAGGGACCAGTCGGGAGCAAAGTGGGGTACACTTATGACACCTTGACTATCTAAATTAACTTAAAAAATAACTAGAGTGTTGCTATCTAAAAGGCTGTTTGTTACTGTAACTGCTATAATCACACTATAACTATCTCTTATCTGTGCAGACAAATATTTATGATGCTTTTAATTTTAGATTTTAGCCTTTTGGATTATGGCAAACTAAAGAAACATTGAGATTACTGACTCTCGCTATAAACAGACAGCACGCTTCCTGGAGAAAAGCTTCTGTGGGAAAGCTAACATAACATATCTGACCACATTCTGCAAAAGATTTACAAATCGAATGTTGATGCTGGTCAGTGATGGACTCTGTTTGGTCACAAGGATGGTAAAATAAGATTCCGTTCATAAAGTGCTCTTATGCTTAAAATTATGCAACACAAGTGAACCAATATGTTCTTGTAAATATATATATATATATATCTATATACACCGGAATATTTATTTTACTGGCTAAGGGGTTAGAGAGTTCTGTTAAAAATGCACCGGCCTCCATTCTGTATTCTTGCATAGGCTAACTAGGTCTGGGCCTAGGGCGGCAGATCGGAGGGGGCAGCAATTTTATCGAAAAATGTCCTTTCATCTAGAGGTCCAAATTATTTTAAGTTTGCAATGCATGTGTATAACAGAGCTGGAAAGGAATAAGTTTGGAGAGTCTAGGGCAGAATCAAGACTATATATGTTCCTGATCGAAAAGCCTGCATGGCAAGTTTTGGAAATGATCAGCAGGGAACAACAGATAATACTTCTTAAAAATATTACTGACCTTGCTGTCTTTATTGATCACTATTCTGATAATTTGAATGTTCATGCTCATTTTCCATTTTGATTACTGTGGCTTGCTTATAATTGGCCAGAAATTCTAGATTATGACTAGTCCTTAACCCCTCATTACCACAGTCTTCAAAATCTGACCTTCACATGTCCAACATCAAGATAACTCAATCTGTACATATTCTGGAGGGGTGCCGGACAAAATCCTTACAGCCAGGTTCCCTAATGCCAACATCCTGATGCCCAACTTCCAGACAGAACAAGTGCCAGACATACCAAGTTCCCTACACGGCCAATTTCGAGACATCCATAATCCCAGTGGCTAACCCTAATACTAACACCCTAACCCTAGGTTTAAGGGGGTTAGGGCTAGGTTTAGGGGTGTTAGGGTTATGGCTAGGTTTAGGGGGGTTAGGGCTAGGTTTAGGGGTTAGGGTTAGGGATAGATTTAGGGGGGTTAGGGCTAGCTTTAGTGGGGTTAGGGTTAGGTTTGGGGGAGTTAGGACTAGGTTTAATGGGGTTAGGGCTAGGTTTAGGGGGTTATGGTTAGGGCTAGGTTTAGGGGGTTAGGGTTGTGGCTAGGTTTATGGGGGTTAGGGTTAGGGCTAGTTTTAGGGGGGTTAGGGCTAGGTGTAGGGGTTACGGTTTGGGCTAGGTTTAGGTGTTCGGGTTAGGTTTAGGGGGTTACGGCTAGGTTTAGGGGGGTTAGGGATAGGACTAGGTTTAAGGGGTTAGGGAGTAGGGTTAGTTTTAGCCGCTGGGATTTTGGATGTCTGTAACTTGGACGTCAGGGAGTTGTCTGTGTAGGGAAGGAATTACATGAATTACATTCATGGGTTCTGGAATATGCCCCTGAAGTTACAGTACATTGGACATAGCAACCCTTGTGCTGTAAATCCGCTGTCAGTGTCTGAAATGGACACTGGACTTTATAACAACCCTGGTGGTAACTTATCCAGAGCTGTAGGAGACTTCCAAGAGCCAAAAAAGTCTATGGAGTGGATATGTTTACAACAGCTCTGGTTAAGTTAACACCAGGATTGAATTACAGCCCTGAATGTCTCTCCATTCTCATGAGGAGACTTTCAACAGGACGTTGATTGACCATCTGCCCGTCAAACCCTCCATATACTCTTTAATTGCACTGTAAGGACATTACAGACCTTTGTGAGTTACCTGTATGTTGCACTTACCATGGTGCTTTTAGCAGACCCCCAGTCATGTTTCTTTGATATAGTTGAGTTTTGAAGGATAGAGAGCCACACAAATGAGTATTTACCAGCATGAGAGACTCTAGCCTTTGCCTTTTTTGTTTAAATTACCAAATACCACTTGAGTTTCATTAATTTGTACACCGTTGTATGTATATTACCTGTATGTTAAGATATGTGATGACCACTTTACGCTCTTGTGTATTATTTTATATTCTGACACATCGGGCACTCCACATCTAGGCTCCTTCATCAGTCTAAAGGTTTCACTGTCTAGTTTTCCTGTTGGTGGCAATCCAAAAAAATACTGCATCGCTTGAAGTGGATTTTTCACACGACCGGAACGTCTCTTGGTAGCAACCGATCGAAGGGGAAGGGGATAGAAATTCCTCAGAAACACCTATAGAAGTTGAAATGAAAACAACGTATTTTCACCGGGTAATGGAAACTGAAAATCCCTAAGTCTCTGTACTCGTTACTCACAATGATCCACAACACGCGTAGTCTCAGTAATTATTTATGGGCAGCCATTTACTTTAGCCGCAATTAATCCATACAATGTACATAAATAGATCTTTTTTTCTCTCCCCTATATACCAGACATGCTGTATTGACCAATCGTTGGAAAAATATAGAGTCCAGTTTGCAAGATTGTGAGCATTTAAGTGATTCTATAGGAGATCGGCTCCCCCAAATAGGTTGGTCCTTCTAACAATCAAAGCTTTTTTCCTCTGGTATAATCTATGCGGTTCGATTACCGCCAAAGTAGTGAACCCAGGCTGTAAGATGGCAAGTCTGATTGATAACTTTATATGAAATCTGGCTCCTCTAGAATTTTTCAATTCCCTGTATGTAATAAGATGATGAGTTAGCAAACTAAGCATTGAGCACAAGTAACATTAATTTATCTTGATCACAAACTATGCTTGTTAAGTGAACTAATCTTCACTTTAACCGCCCGATATACATTGGCTACCTGTCTTTGGGCACTATCAGCTGGCGGCGGAATGATCGCGGAGGGAGACAGGGGACTTTCTTCCCCCAGTCTCGTTTTGTTTCTCATTTCGTTTCCTTTTGGTTCAATTCAAAATTTCGAATCGATTCGAATTTCATATATCAATTCAATAGTTGATAAAAATTCAAATTTTTGATTGAATTTTGAATACCACCCAATCGATCAAATTTTGCTGTTAAAAGACTAGGGTTAAATATTAAGCTGTGTCACAGATTTAGTATTTGAGTCAAATTAAACAGTGAAACAAAATTAATTTGTTTCATAAAGTTGTGTGCTGACTGCATTACTTGTATTGTATGTATTTTAATTTAAGATCAATTCGATAGTTGATATATCAATTCGGTAGTTGATATCGATTTGAATTCCGGAACACCAAAAAAAAAGTTATTCAAATTTTTCTTTTATGATGATGACACAGTGTAAAATGAAATAAATTCGTTATATAACATTTTGTTTCGTTTCGAATTGATTCGTTATTCAGAAGTACTTCTGAAATACGAATTAATGGATTTCGTTCCAAATTCCGAATTTTTCCAAAACGAATGCACATCTCTAGTATAGATGTTCCCTGCTGATCTAAGTCTCACAATGGAATGCATGGTGTGTTTTTCTTGGTAAGCCTTTGTGCTTAATGTTGTTAAATATAGGCTGAGTTTTAAGGAATCCTTATGATAATTCATACCATATATTTCAGGTTACTAAATAAGAAAAATATATGTTTTTGGACACCAATAAAAGCTTCTCAGTGTGTGGGCTAAAACTGAAATCCGTTCCCTCTGCAAAAATAGTGAAGGAACTACATTGCCACTTTGTTTCTCATCAATTTGAGCCCTGCGGCTGAGGCTGAATTTCTTCAATTTAAATACGACTATGTTCTTTGAAAAAAAAGAACAAAGAATTAAATCGAGCTCCCAGTACCTCGGGAGATAAAGATGTAACCTGAAACATCTGAGAAATACTTCGACACATAATAACACTGCATGGAAATATAAATTGCAGAGGCTGGTAGGTGAAACGCGTGAGATTGGGTCAGGAAGGAGACGTCTGCGGACCAGTGTTAATTTTGACAGCAAATTTTGATTTAGTTTTAGTCTTAGGCTTTTGACTAAAATAGCATTTAATTTTAGTCAAATTTTAGTCATTTGAATTGTTTTAATTTTATTCTAGTTTTAGTCGACTAAATTCTAATGAGTTTAGTTAAAGTGTAATTAATGTATTATTTCAGCATTTCTCATTCTATACTCCTGAATTAAACATCTATTGACCTGTTATTATTTATGGTATTGAGGTCTGAACATGCAATACCGGCGCAGATATAACTGCTATGTTAAAAATAACATTTATCGTAAAAGTCCAGTTTCCATTTTGACAGCAAATTAATTTAGTTTTAGTCATAGTCTTTCGACTAAAATGCCATTTAACCCTTTCGCTGCTGAGCCTTTTCACGCCTCTGTGCTGAGCTCATTTTTACCGGTTTTGCTCATCATGTTTAACTGCGTTTTGAAGGCTTATTTTAATATATGACCCAGACATATTATATATCGTTCTTTCCGGCAGACTGTGCAGATTCATAATATGTCATTATTATATGTATACGTTATGTCATGTCTGTATATTATAACAAAAAATGCAATAAAATTAGAATTTTCAATAATTTACAATGTGTAAAGTGTTTTTTTCACATCTTAATATGCGAGCAATTGCGGTTATATTTTGTATGGGGTGCGCTTGTTAAAAAAATTAGAAATGAGGAATCGTTACTTTATTTGGGGAAAATTACGTGTTTTTTAGCAAACGCCCCCCATAGAAAAAATTGTTAGTGCAGCATCATTGTTCACATTATAATTGAAATGGGAACAATATTGTTGCACTAATAAAACGAAAAAAAAAAAAAAACTTTTTATTTCTTTTTTCTTTTTTTCTTTTTACATTTTACATGGTCATGTTTGGTATCATTGGAAAGGCCACGCTCTGGCCGTTCCAATGATAGCAAACATTAACCCCTAGCTGTCACAGATCGGGAGATAGGGGGTTCATTGGAACCCCCTATCTCCACTATAGGTGGCAGTAAGGGGTTAATTTCAAAACTGGCGCCATCGCGCTCTGCGCGATGACCCCAGTCATTAGGGGGATATCCCAGAAGCTTGGCCACATCCAAGATGTCGGCCAGCTCCGGGAGGAGACCGCGATACGGAGCATGTTAGCACCATATCGCGATCCAGCCCCCTAGGGGTTAAAGACAGCCGCCGCTTGGAAGGGCAGGCTGTGCCCTTCCAGGCTGTGCCTGTCTTTAATCGCTGGCCCGCGGGGAAGGGGAGGGGGAGAGGTCCGAAGGACCTCCCCCCCTCCCCTTCAGGCACCTTCCCTGCAATGGCGGGGGTGCCTGAAATAGACGTCATCGCGCATGCGCAATGACGCCTATCGTGCCCGCTGGGGTCCCGGAGGCTGGGCTGACATCGATGATGTCAGCCCGCACCGGGGGGCCGCGCGATCAGCCGGAATACCGGCTGATCGCGGCTGCAAAGGGAGGACGCGCTCAGCGCGTCCTCCGCAGCGAAGTAGCAATGCGGGTGGACGCGCTGAGCGCGTCCACCGCATTGAAAGGGTTAATTTTAGTCACATTTTAGTCGTCTGAATTATTTTAATTTTAGTCACATTTTAGTCGTCTGAATTATTTTAATTTTAATCGTATTTTAGTCAAAAACATGTTTTAATAGTTAGTCGACTAAAACTAGACTAAAACGTTTAGTCGACAAAATTAACACTGCTGCGGACATTTCTTTTAAATAGAAATCATTACCAAGAGAGGGAGATATACGTCATATATAAGCAAAAGGTTCTCTTTAAGTTTGTACCAACCTTTGCAAACTCTGTGTCCGAATTCAAAGTCATTTTGTGATCAGAAACTTGGTATTCGGATGGAACTGGAAAGCAGCTTACTGTACTCCACAGCAGAAATCCTAACCCAATTGGGAACATATTGCGTTCCATAGCAGTGGTCATCCTGCTCACACATCACATCCATAGCTATATTTATAGATAGAAAAATGACGCGTCGATTTTCTATCGGAATAAAAAAATATAAATGTGATGTCAGACATTAGAAATACTGAAATTTAGCAAGAGTTACAAAATTCTTTGCAAAAATCAACAAAAACGTGTTAATGAGCAGATAAGGGTAATCAGCGAGGTCATTCCTATTCTGTTGCTCATAAATTCCTCTATTTGAAAAATGATGGGCTGTTATTTTCTGCTCGATTTATCGGGTACTTTAATTACTTTTTTTAATGTTGATTTTTCATTTAAGTAATTTTTCTTGCAAGGTATGGAATCAGAACCTCGAACACATGCAATAAGGCTGGGGCCACAGGAGCGCACTAAGGGCCCTATTACATTCTTTGCGCAATTTTTAACGCGTACGCAAAAACGCATTAACACGAGTGGAAAAACCCTTTGCGCAGAACGTCATATTACAACGCTCGCGCAAACGATGCGCGTTATCGTTTAACGCGGATGGACCTGCGCGAGCGCGATGAACTTTGCACGCCCTATACTTAACATTGTGAGCGCAAATGCGTTGGTGCGCTGGTACGCGGATGGTATTACAATCTATGCGCATGTTTTTACGAACGACGTTTGCGCGCATAATATTAACGTCTTTGAAAAGCTGGTGGTAACTGCAAATCTGAACGTTCTGACCGAAGCGAAAAACACCAACACGAAAAAAAAAATACAGCACAGTATAGTTACACATTCTACACATACCCAAACAATAAAATTGTGAATTTGTGCGTGTTTTTATTATTGCTGCAGCATGTATACTCAGATTTACTTTGACAGGCGCAAAAACTTAAGTTAGTCAATTCAGCAAAATTGATGTCAATTAAGGTTCTTAATTCTGATTGGCTGAATCCTGCGAAGAAAACAGTCCGCACACTGATTTACGTGCACTACGTTACTGCGCGCGTATTACTCTTTGTTTTGGGTGTCGTTTTTACGAACGTTATTTTTTGACGGATGAGAAAATGCGTTCAGATCGTTCGTAATACCACCGTTAATTTTCGCACGATAACGCTGAACATTGCGCGCAAAAAAAATTGCGCTGCACGAATGAAATTGCACGAAGAATGGAAGAATGTAATAGGGGCCTAAGAGTGTCCAACGTGACTCCCCTCCTTGCAGCGTCTGTTGTGGCTCGACGGAGGACCACATGAGGTAACATGCGTACTTTTTGCAACAATGGTTGTGCAGTTTTCGTCCCTGACAAACTGTTACAATGGACGTTAGATGGGTCTACAATGCGCGATCCTCCGTAGGAAGCTTGCACTTTGTAGAGCTATACGCACAGCGAGTTGGCCACATGGGTAGCCACGTGAAAAGAATGTCCTTTCTCACATATGTTCTTTCCATGATCGTTTGGACCCAAATCCCCCTAAATCATCCTAAAGCGATCTGCATTATCTCATTGTTCTGATATTTAGAAAATAATATAAAAAAACCACATATTGCCAGGGATGGAACAATATACTGTACTTCAATTTGGAAAATACATTAAACATTATTTATCTTATATTGTATTAAACAAAAATAACCACCATAGAGGAAAGTAAGCTGGTTCCCAACCCTGGTCCTCGGGAACCTCTAACAGACCAGATTTTGCAGATCACCTTGGGGGAAATGCAGACTGAATCCTGCAATCACTGAGCAGCAAATCATATCACCTGTGCTGTGCTTCGCATATCTGCTAGGCTTGTGCACTGATTTTTTTTTCGGTTCGATTCGGTTCAGTTCGTTCGGATTTTGTAAATTTTCGTTTCGACTCATTTTGGCCAATTTTCGTTTCGGTTCGTTTCGTTTTTCGTATCGACTTTTTTTTCGTGATTTCGGAAATTTTCGTCTTTTTCGGAACGTCTGTTCTCCTCGTTTCAAAGTGTCTATTCGTTTTGACATAAACTAATGGTTTTTCGGATACGATAATTATACGATACGATAATTCTGCCGATACGATAATTCTGCCATTGAGATTTCTCATGTTTTACAAGAAGGATACATTGAGATTTCTCTGGTTTTACAAGAAGGATACATTGAGATTTCTCATGTTTTACAAGAAGGATACATTGAGATTTCTCTGGTTTTACGAGTAGGATACATTGAGATTTCTCATGTTTTACAAGAAGGATACATTGAGATTTCTCTGGTTTTACAAGAAGGATACATTGAGATTTCTCATGTTTTACAAGAAGGATACATTGAGATTTCTCATGTTTTACAAGAAGGATACATTGAGATTTCTCATGTTTTACAAGAAGGATACATTGAGATTTCTCTTGTTTTCCAGGAAGGATACATTGAGATTTCTCTGGTTTTACAAGAAGGATACATTGAGATTTCTCTGGTTTTACAAGAAGGATACATTGAGATTTCTCATGTTTTACAAGAAGGATACATTGAGATTTCTCTGGTTTTACAAGAAGGATACATTGAGATTTCTCTGGTTTTACAAGAAGGATACATTGAGATTTCTCTGGTTTTACAAGAAGGATACATTGAGATTTCTCATGTTTTACAAGAAGGACACATTGAGATTTCTCTGGTTTTCCAGGAAGGAAACATTGAGATTTCTCTTGTTTTCCAGGAAGGATACATTGAGATTTCTCTGGTTTTCCAGGAAGGATACATTGAGATTTCTCTGGTTTTCCAGGAAGGATACATTGAGATGGGAATGATACAAAATTTAATTACAAAATCAGCGATATAAATACGATGTCCGAAATTACTGAAATGGAACTGAAATCAGGAATGGAACGAAAATGAATTTCGATTTTACACATTTCTAGTCCATTCGAAAATTCCGAAAACTTTTCGTTTCGGCACGAAAATTTGTTCAAATCTGCCATTTTCGGATCTAAAAATTTTTGGAAAATCGGCCGAATCCGAATGCACGAATTGGGAAATTTCGTGAAAATTCCGAAACCCGAAACGCACATCCCTACTATCTGCAAACCTGGCCTGTTAGGCTGCTGTCAGACGAGCGTAGTGTTCACGTCCGTGATTGCGCCTAAAAGTACGTCCGTGATAGCATGAAAGAAAGCCCATCGGAGCCCGGCACACGAAGTATGACCGCACTGAACTGCGGACGCACAACGGCCGCGGCCCACGGACGCAAGGCAGGCAAGAACGTACAACCTCTAGAACGGCCGCACAAAGTGCGCTGCGTCCGCAACGTCCGCATAGCTTTGTGTGTGAGTGATGGAACGTGGTCAGACGGACTGCATTTATACGTCACTGAGGCTAGGGTCAGACGAGCGTGATTTCTACGGACTGTACGTCCTTGCACACGGACGTACGTCAGTACGGAAGACACAGTAGTGGTCACACAGTCCATTTTTTTCACTGACGTTTATTTTTTGACGGATGTAGTTGGAAAAATAAATTAAAAAGCAAAACCATTTTGTCCGTGAAAAATGCTGGACGTATAAATGCAGTCCGTCTGCCTACGTTCCATCACTCACACACAAAGCTATGCGGACGTTGCGGACGCAGCGCACTTTTGCGGCCGTTCTAGTGGTTGTACGTTCTTGCCTGCCTTGCGTCCGTGGGCCGCGGCCGTTGTGCGTCCGCAGTTCAGTGCGGACGTACTTTGTGTAACAGGCTCCAATGGGCTTTCTGTCATGCTATCACGGACGTACTTTTAGGCGCAATCACGGACGTGAACACTACGCTCGTCTGACACCAGCCTGAGCAGCAAATCCTATCACCTGTGCTGCGCTTCAGATATCTGGAAAACCTGGCCTGTTAGGGGGCCCTGAGGACCAGGGTTGGGAAACACTGGTTTAGAGGAACAGAAAACTTATTTACATAAAAAAAAGCTAAAGAAAAAATTGCAAATGAGAATGTCACAGAATATAGTCACTATCAGGGTAATTCAAAGAGATTCGAAAAGTCACTGCACTTTCGGTGACTTTTCGTTCTCTTCAATTCGGTTCCTTTTGCCGATCCCATTTCGGTGACCCTGCGGTGTATTCAGCAAACACCACAGGGTCCCCGAATTGCAGGGAAAAGCTACTGCAAACCTGACGAAAACGAACCGCAAAACCCAGCGAATGCACGCAGAAAACCCGGAAAAAAACATCTGGATTAACCTGCCGAAAACCACGGACGTTTGTATGAATGTTTGAAAAGTGAAACACTGTTTGCGAAGAAACTACTGAGCGAAAATGTCTGAAATTTACATATGAGGTCCAGGGAATGATAATAAAGAGGGCTGTTACAGAAAAAATAAGTAAACTGAAAAAAAAAAAAAAAAAATCGGACTTTTTAAAAAAAAATAAAAAAAAATGCATAAAATATCCTAAAAAATCTATAAATAAAGAGACTCTTTACTGCAGAATTTTATAATGAACGGTTTATTAGATATTGAATTAAAACGGGAATATTTTTAACATTGAAACCTGTGGGATTCTCCTGAATAAATTTGCCGAATTAAACCACCGAATGGCAGGGCATTTCAGGAACCTTTCACTGCTGGTTTGTGTTCTCTGAATAGCCGAAGCAGTGCTTTTTCATGGGGATTTCACTGCCCTCGAACAGGCACCGAACAGGCACTGTATGTGCAGGCAATTCGCCAGGATTTGGCGAATTGCCTGCTCTCTGGATAGCCGAATGGCCAGGAAAGGTAACCGAGCGTTCGGTTACCTTTCTCAAGCAATTTGGATCTCTTTGAATAACCCTGTATGTACTGTAGTATCTGCAAAGGCTGGGTGGAGTAGAGGTAACATCACTGCTCTGTGTGGAGAGAGCCTGTGGGGTCATGGGTTCAATCCCAGCAAGAGCACCTCTCCAGTAAGGCTAGGGTCAGACGAACGCAGTTTTCGTGTTGTCCGTGAAAAAGTGCGTTCAAACAAATGGACGTATTTTTTCACGGAATACGCGATAGCGGTCATACGATGCGCATTTTCGTCCGTGATTTTGTACGGATCATCAATAAAACCCTTTTGCGTCTGGACGTTATGTTAGCCGGACATTAGCAGCGTCTGAAGTCTCCCAATCACACACACACGCCGCTATGCGGCCGCAGCGCACTCTGTACGTCCGTACTAGCGGTTTGACGTTCTCGAAAAAATACGTTTGTTTGCCACTTGCGTTGCACGGACGAACTTTCGTGCGGCCGTTCGTCGTATGTTCCCCGGCTTTGCACGTCATTTGCTGCTAGCACGGCCGTGATTTCGTGCGGCTAAACGCACGTTAAAACTGCGTTCGTCTGACCCTAGCCTAACTGTCCTTGGGCAAGACACCTAACGGTACAGACTCACCACCCAGGACATACTTGAAAACGAGAGAAATCTCAATGTATCCTTCCTGCTAAAATCCTTTGTAAAAAAAAAAAAGTGCCTTTGGGAACTTTACGTACACAGGTTCTGTAGCCCCTTCGCAGAATGATGGATTGCACAGCTCCGATCCATCGCATTCTCTCATCATGTTAGAAATAGTGATGTCGGTGTGCTCCCTGTGTGCCGACATCACTAGTAACCGACAGCCGGGAAGTTCAAGTTCGCTGACTGATGGTGACGCTGGGTGTGGTGGAGGAAACTCCTCCACTTCACCCAGCATTTTCTACCAGTTCAGTTGGGCTGGGGGGTTATCACCATCTCATTAACCTGATATTACTAATATTACCAGTGTCTCACCACTGCTGCATGTATAGCATCAAAATATTCCATTTTCAGATTTATATGTGTTTTAATCTATTTCAGAGCCGTTACTCAATATTACGCCTAGGAGGATGTTTATGAAGCTCGTCACAGCTTCCTGGACTTTTTTAGCCATCCGACCATGCAATAACAACTGGGGAGAATAACCACCGCTTCCCTTGGTTAGAGAGGACCTGCAAGACATTGTATAAACTTTATATTTGGTTGCTGACCTGACCTTAAAAATACAGAAAGAAGTGCGTTAGAAGACTAGCACATTATTTCTAAGTATACACGTATTACACCTTTAGTTATTTTTACTGTACATTTCAACAACCTATAAGGCCCGTGTCAGACGAACGCAGTGATCACGTCCGCGTCGTCGCACACTTTAACGTCCGTCGTAGCATAGAATCATGATCAATAGAGACCCACACATGAAGTGCATCCGCACCGAACTGCGCACGCACAACGCAGGTGGCAAATGGACACAAGTTAGGCAAGAACGTAAAACCGCTAGACGGACGCGCAGAGTGCGCCACGTCCGCGTAGCGTTCTGTGTGAGTTATGAGGAGATGTCAGACGCAGCGCATTTGCGACGTCCAGCACCTTGACGCACACAACGGCTTTTCATATCCTTTTCAAATATTTAGCATTTTTCATAATAATTTTGTTTCCCATAATTCCCTTTTTTGCTCTACATCCGTCAACAAAAACGGACCAAGTGGTGGCTACAGTATCTTCCGTCAGTACGTCCGTCCGTTGTGCACGCACGCAAAGTGCGCTCATCTGACATTAGCCTAAATCCAACAAGCATATTCTATGTTCTTTATTACCAGAATATGTCTATTATTAATGAAACTTCATTCTAGAATAATCTAGATCATGGGTCTCAAACTCTAGCACTCCAGATGTTGATGGCCTACAATTCCCAGAATTCTTTGAACGCAAAAGATGCCAGAAAATCATAGGAGTTGTAGTTCAGAAACCAGGGGGCCGGTTATGACTAGGATGGTTATCAATATGGACCCCTTGCTCGAGGTGACTAAAGGGGTGTCAGATATACCTTCCTAACGAGGCCTTACAAGCAGCAGTCAAGTCCTAAAATACTAAGGGCTATATTCTATAGTAGATGCTAACATAGCGACATTAAGCAGGATAATGTGCGTAAGATTTTCCCTTACCGTCTCCATGTTAACCCCTTAGTGACCGGGCGGTTTTACACAAATCCGTCTTTTAGTGACCGCTGCTGTTTTTACGTTTCTGCGCTGTTAGTGTTTAGGTCAAATTTTCCTCTTACTCGTTTATTCGACCCACACATATTATACACCCTTTTTCCCGCCATTAAATTGACTTTCTAGAAATACCATTATTTCCATCATATCGAATAATTTACTATAAAACAAATATGAAATATGATGAAAAAATGGGAAAAACACACTTTTTCGTAATTTAATCCCCAAAATCTACAACCACCCAAAAAGACCCCGGCTAAATAGGTTCAAAATTTTGTCCCGAGACTAGAAATACCCAATTTTTACATGCGTTTGCTTTTTAACTCCTTCACTGCTGAGACAGTTCACCTATGTGCGCTGTGCTCATTCTGACCATTTTGTGCTAATTATTTTTAGATGACAGCCTAGGTCCTATTTAATTAAACCCCCCCAGACAAAAAAAACTTTTAAAAAAAACCCCATTCTTTTATTTTATTTAATTTTTTTTTTTTATTTTTTTTTTTTTTTTTATTTTTTGTTTAAAACCAAACCTGGTCATGTTTGGTATCATTGGAAAGGCCATAATCAGCATAAAAAGAATCTTCCTAGCTGCAATGGTTGGAGAGATAGAGGGCTCCGAAGGAGCCCCCCCTCCCCTCCATTGCTTTGCATGGGGACGCCTGCTGATGACGTCACCACGCAGCGTGGCGACGTCATCAGCCTCGCCTGCCCATGTAAATCACATGGGCAGGCGTCCTCCCTGCCAGATCGCCGAGGGATCCAGCGAGGGAGGTGAGTATCGGGCGGGAGGGGGATTAGGCGCCGCTGACGTACCCTGTACGTCCGTGGGTCTAAGGGAGACCTGTGGACAGGACGTACAGGGTACGTCAGGGGTCCTTAAGGGGTTAACATCCTATTCCACGGAAGGGGCACCTCGCCTCGGAACGCAGTGCTAGCCTCCCTAATATCCACAGTAGCGCTTCCGCACCACCGCAAGTATCAGCTCCTGGGGTCCATAAGTCTCCAAAGAGGCTTGCACTTCCGGGCCCGCAAGATCGCGCAGAGCTGTGGAGTGATCATGGAGGGAGACTAGGAAGTATTTGTTCCCTGACTCACTCTGCTCCCAGAGAGAAGAAGCAGCACATCGGGCCACCCTTTTCACCACGGGATGAGAGGTAAGTATGGGATTTTTTGCAGGGGTTGGAGGCGTGTTAAATGATTTTGTATTTGCAGAATCATTTAACACCAGCCTTTAGAAGTTGACCGAATTTTTAATTTCGCGTTCCGACGGTAAATTGCGCCATCACTTTGTAATACCTCACTTGTCGAGACGCTAAAAATAGATTACACTCCCCCCATGTTAGATATAGGAGACGCAAAGTACAGTAAGCTCGCACAAGCTACGAGGCTCAAAACTATCGATGCCAGACATTAAACTTACTTATGCTAGCGCTAACGATTACATATCGAGACACTACATTAGCACCAACTATGGAATAGAGCCCTAAGCGTGGGAACTCACGACCATGTCTATTCCTCGATTAACCACTGACGTGTTGCACTTATTCAAGCATCCCACATGCAGATTTGTTAATACTGTTTAAATATAAGGATAGGCCGGGTCTTAGGGAAACCTTATAACTATTATAAATATTATATTTCTGATGACATCATAACGAATCATATGATTGAAACCTATCTACAGTTTTACACTATGTGGACCATAAGGGAGCTCTGTTCCTCCTGTGAAAATAGTGGAGGAACTACTTTCCTAAGGTTCCCACTCGATTTGCCCCCTGCTTACTAGCCTGAAACGATTGCCAGTGCTTGCTGTAGCTCTCCTGCAGAGGAGACTTCCTTGGCATTTCAAATATGGCCGCCCATTCTGGGTGATAACAGTCTGTTTTGCACATGGTACTGTCTTCTCTGTAATGCCACCATCGAGCTAAAATGTACGAGACCCCGAGGGAGGACCCACTGTGGCACAGGCCATTCATACATTTGTTCTTCGTGATTTCTATCAGTATCAAGGCTCTCGCCAACACACGCCTACCCAACCCCTATATACCTCACCAGAAAAAAATCCATATGTCAATGAACAGGAGCGGGTGAAGTATGAGCTTATTATTAAAATGAACTGTCTGAATGAAGTGCCAACGTGTGGGTGTCGTCTGGTTTAAAGGTCTCTTATTGTCGAATAACAAATGACATATTGTGCCGAGACACATTAGGCAATACGCATCATGCCGAGCAACTGACTCACCTGAAAATGGGCCAGACCTTTATACGCATTGATTGTTACACATCTATCACCTGATTATAGACCGTGCATCTGTGTTGTACCCAGGTGTATGCAGGCAAGTGTGTAGGAGTTGGACAATCCCCAATTTTTTTTTAGTACACAATGAAACTGTTCTACTTCTGCCCACCTCTAAGGTTTGCCTATCTCATTTCACCGGAGCCCAAGATTGCATTTCTTCTCAGGAAAGTCCCAATGAAACATATTCCACTTATCAATGACAACAATGACAGGAAACTATAGAAAAAAAAAATGATATTTTGAGTGCATGGCGTTTAGGCCTTTGGTTGACTATATCTGGCTTCATTGCTTCAGATCTTCAAAATCATTTAAAAGGTTAGACAAAGGCCATTGGCTAATGGTTCCAGGTTGTGCTGACCTGGTGATCCAGGATTGAGAAGATATAGGTTGTCTGTTTACGCTTAATTACACAACATGCCGAATTCAGAACACTATAACATAAGTTATTAATGCCAGACTATCAGGGTTATTCAGAGAAAGGTGAAACTCTGGAGAACTTTTGGAGAAGTGAAAATTCTAGGCCAAAATAGCTGATTTGAAAAGTGAGATAAATGAGAGAATTTTTCTGGTTTGGCTATTTTGACCTAAAATTTTCACTTCTCCAAAAGTTCTCCAGAGTTTCACCTTTCTCTAAATAACCCTGAAAATGATTTAAATCTCAGTCAAGATGACTGGGCATGGTTCAGCATATTTCAAAACAGAAAGTTTTTATGGGAAGCCAGATTGTAGGAACCCAAACCATAATTTCTGACACTGCAGGTGCAGGGAGAAACTGAAACAGTTTCTCTCTGTGCTCAAATCAAAAGAAGGGGCAGAATCTGCTGCCTTAGCTGAGTTAGTGCAGCGGCATTGTTTGTTTTATATATAAAAGCATATATTGCCTCTGCCATAGAACAGAGAAAAAAATATATATAATTTTGCATTTCCTTTTTTTATTTTTACACATTAGATGGTCATGTTTGGTATCATTGTAAAGACCAGATCCTGACCTTTCCAATGACACTTCACTTAACCTTCGGCGGTGTACAATTCAGAGATGCAAGTTCCAAAGTCCCCCTCTCTCTCCTCACTGCAGTGCCATGGTCTAGGAAAGGTGTCTATGAAACAATGCATTGCATCATCAGCTCCATACTTGCTGGCAGTGTGGGAAATGGGAAATGAGAAGGTTAGTTAGCGCAGCATCACTGTTCACTTTATAATTGTAAACTGAATAATAATGCTGCATTAGAAAAAAAGAGGAAAATATTATTATATTTATTTTTACATAAATCTAACCTGGTTATATTTTGTTTCACTGGGAAGGCCATAATCCAACCTTTTCAGTGATACCTCATATGTCCCTCTAGCCCTTAGGGCTCCAGATATACAGTGGTCTAAATCATTGTAAATTGTAAAAAAAAGATTTATTTTTTATTTTTTCTTACAGAGCAAGGCAGGCGTCTGTAGGCACATGTCTACTCTGCCTAGATATAAATCCGGCCCTATATACTCTCCTGTACACATAAATTAAGTATACTTTGCAGTAGACCATTGCATATTGATCTCTTGTGCTTCCGGATACAGTTTTGGAATTTTTGATTTTAAGTAGGGCAATCTTTGAAGAGGGTGAATCGCATGTGATTTATCCGGTAATAGCAGCAAACCAATAATTTAACCCTTTCGCTGCTGAGGCTTTTCCCGCCCCTGTGCTGAGGTCATTTTTACCGGTTTTGCTCATCATGTTTAAGGCTTATTTTAGTATATGACCCAGACATATTATATATCGTTCTTTCCGTCAGACTCGGTAGATTCATAATATGTCATTATTATATGTATACGTTATGTCATGTCTGTATATTATAACAAAAAATGCAATAAAATATGTATTTTCAATAATTTACAATGTGTAAAGTGTTTTTTTTCACATTTTAACATGCGAGCAATTGCGGTTATATTTTGTATGGGGTGCGCTTGTTAAAAAAATTAGAGATGGGGTCTCGTTAGATTTTTTTTTGGGGAAAATTACACTATTTTTAACAAACGCACCGCATACAAAAATCGTTAGTGCAGCATCATTGTTCACATTATAAGTGAAATGGGAACAATATTTCTGCATTAACAAACCAAAAAAAAAAAAAAAGTGTTTATTTTTTTTTTTATAATTTTTTTTTATTTTTATTTTTCATTTTTTTTTTTTTTTGACAAACTTTCACTTTCATGTTTGGTATCGTTGGAACGGCCATGCTCTGGCCGATCCAACCATACCAAACATTAACCCCTAACTGCCACGGATCGGGAGATAGGGAGTTCACAGTTGGTGGCAGTTAGGGGTTAAGTCCAGGACTGGCGTCATCGTGCTACGCACGATGACGCCAGTCCTCAGGGGGAGTTCCCGGAGGCTTGGCCGACATCCAAGATGTCGGCCAGCTCCGGGAAAGGATCGTGAACCGGCGCTTTTCAGCGCCGATTCGCGATCCAGCTCCCCAGGGGTTAATGCCAGGCACCATTTGGAAGGGCAGGCTGTGCCCTTCCAAATGATGCCTGGGTTAACCCCCGCAGAGCCGCCGATCGGGAGAGAGAGAGGTCCGAAGGACCTCCCCCCTCCCTTTCAGGCGCCTCCTCCGCACATGCGGGGGGCGCCTGAATTAGGTGTCATCGCGCTGCCGCGATGACACCTAATTCCGGCGGCTGCGGTCCCGGATGCCGGGCTGACATCGAGGATGTCAGCCCGCACCGGGGGGGCCAGCGATCGGCCGGAACCCGGCCGAACGCTGACCCCAATGGGAGGACGCGCTCAGTGCGTCCTCCGCATACCAGCGGGAATGCTGAGGACGCGCTGAGCGCGTCCTCAGCATTGAAGTGGTTAATAGAATATTGGGAGGACTTTAACCCCTTCACTGCGGTTGACGTGTGGGGAACGTCCTCGTTGACTCCCGCTATATGCGGAGGACGTTACCCACACGTCACCCGCTAGCGGTAGCCCTGGGAGAGATACTCCCCTCTCTCTCTGGGGTCCTGCGGCGTTCTGACTTCTAGGAAGTTAGACGCGTCTTTTATATGCCTCCCCACGTGACTGACGTCATCGCGCCACGCGCGATGATGTCAATTTCGGGCGACCCCCCTGGCAAAGCCGAGAGGTCACCTGAAAGGGAGGGGTGATCCTTTTGGATCCCTCTCCATCCCGATCGGGAGGTCCCAGCCTTAGAAGCCAAGCACTGCTTAAAAGGGGAGAGTCTCCCCTTTTAAGTGGTGCCTGACTTTAACCCCATCCGGCGCCGGATCGCAGCCTAGCTTCGGTGGAGGGGCCGCCACCTCCGGTTCCCCCCTGGCTACCTGACATCATCGCGCATTGCGCGATGACGTCAGTTAGCCGGGGAACTCCAAGCTGCCTGGGGATTTACCAAGGAAATCCCTGGTGGAGATAGGGGGTTCCTTTGAACCCCCATGTCTCCCGAACGGTGGCAGCTAGAGGGTCATGTAGGGTTTCTTTTGAAAGGCCTGAGCATGTTAAAAGTAAAAAAAAAATAATAATAATAAAAATAATTTTTTAAAAAAATTAAAAAAATAAAACGTATTTTCTTTGTGTATTGTTTTTATTAATGCAGCAATATTTTTCACATTTCAATTATAATATGAACAATGATGCTGCACTAATGATTTTTTTCTATGGGCTGTGTTTGATAAAAATCACGTAATTCCCCCCAAAAAATGTAACGAGTCCCCATTTCAAATTTTTTTAACAAGCGCACCCCATAGAAAATATAAACACAAAGGCTTGTGTGATAAAATGTGAAAAAAAATCTCACTTGGGAAATACATCCCCCTGGGGCTCTCTGCAGTCCAAGGTTTAAAGGAACACTCTATTGAAAAGTGGAGGTCGCTTTTTTGCCCTTAAATAATTCATTTTTTTACTTAGTTTTGGTTATTTTACTCATCATTTGTCCCTCGCCTCGTGCAGCTCCTCCTCTTTGGCTCAGGGACCCCCGAACCCAAACGTCCTTGTGGCTTTTTCTAGCGTAGCGTACGGAGCGCAAATTGTGCACCACAATGGTACTTGCGAACTCTACGTGCACAAATTCCGTAGCTCCTGCGTAGAATGATGGAACGGAGCTGCGCGCATGACCCATTGCAGCCTCACTTAGACCGATCGCTAACACAATTGGTCTCACAGACAGTGACATCTGCACCCTTCCTGCGTGCCAATGTCACTAGTAACCGAGTGGTATCGCGGCAGCTGGGAAATTCAAATTTTCAGGCTGATATTGACAGTGGGTGGGGTGAAGGAAACTCCTCCACTTCACCCTGCGATTTAGCAAAAAATGGTCACGCATCCTGACCATTTTAAAAATATCACATCCTGACCATTTTAAAATATCACGTGGTCAGGATGTGTAGAGTGTTCCTTTAAATAAGTCCTGCAATATGTCCCGTTGTTGTAAATCCACCAAATAATGAGAAAAACAGTTTGGACCTGTGATACCTTTCCTGTTAGGGATGAGATTATACCAGTTCAAAGTGATTTTTAAATAAACCACTATAGAGCCGCTTTAAAAAGTCACAGACCACAAAGTAGATAAACCAGGTAATGCAGAGAAATGTATCGTGAGCTTTGTGAGGCCGATCGTAGTGACTTGTGATAATTATATTAGCGGATGAGTATTAGGAGTGTGGTATTATGACAGGTAAAATTCTCAGCTCCAAACGGTAGAGAAATACAACCATGAAGAACTTGGGATGCAGGAAATGGGCGTAACGGGAACGCACAGGGTTCTGTACAAAATTCCAGGACCAGAACCAGCCCGTTATTTGTCCAACCCTTCCCTATCTCGGAACCACGCCAGAAGACCCACAGTCTCCTTCTGGACTACCCGACTCATAGACCTGACATTTCAAAGAGATCCCCAGTGAAGCCAAGATTCCCCACACACGACCACAGAGACTTGATCCTTGGTAAAAGCTAACTTGGCACTGAACGCTGTGCTGCAGTTCAGCGCTCAGCACTGCTAACTTAGCACTTGCAGCCATGTAGAGAGAGGTTGCAGAGTAGTTGAGTGTGACGTCGGAAAGATGGCCGCCTCCAAGGTGCAAATGATCCAATAAGGAAATGTTCAGTTTGAAGTTTTGGTGGACCAAAACACCAAATATTTATTGGAACATGGTGACCATTAACACTAAAGTGGTAATAAAATGGACGACAGTGGATATTGCAGAAACAGCACCTTCCATTAAGAAATCCTCTGCCCTTTTGCTTCAATTTTCACAGCCAAAGCATTCAGTGAGACGGCTGCAGCAAACTGAACTGCTCAAATGGAGTAATTCAGCAGCTGCTGAGGAACCGAACAGGCCTCAGGAATGAATGACTTTATTTTCCAGACAGACAGTATGTTAATACAGTTTGGTCAATGAATGCCTACAATTGGGGAGGGGGCCAGAACATACCACTCTGCTGTCTCTGAGCACCACCATTCTCCCCAGTGATAACAGTATCTGTCCAGCACAATCAGAAGGGGAGGTTAAACTAATACAAACAAACAACTCTAAACCTCCTTTAACCACTTCAATGCTAAGGACGCGCTCAGCGCGTCCTCAGCATTGCCCCTGGTATGCGGAGGACGCGCTGAGCGCGTCCTCGCATTGGGGTCAGCGTTCGGCCGGGTTCCGGCCGATCGCTGGCCCCTCCGGTGCGGGCTGACATCCTGGATGTCAGCCCGGCATCCGGAGCAGTGGCCGCCATTATTATGTGTCATCGCGCCCCCGCGATGACACATAATTCAGGCGCCCCCCGCATGTGCGGAGGAGGCGCCTGAAAGGGAGGGGGGAGGTCCTTCGGACCTCTCTCCCTCCCGATCGGCGGCTCACAGGGGCTTAACCCAGGCATCATTTGGAAGGGCACAGCCTGCCCTTCCAAATGATGCCTGGCATTAACCCCTGGGGAGCTGGATCGCAAATCGGCGCTGAAAAGCGCCGATTTGCGATCCTTCCCGGGAGCTGGCCGACATCTTGGATGTCGGCCAAGCTTCCGGGAACTCCCCCAGAGGACTGGCGTCATCGTGCGCAGCACGATGACGCCAGTCCTAGCATTAACCCCTAACTGCCACGAACTGTGGAGATAGGGAGTTCCAATGAACTCCCTATCTCCCGATCCGTGGCAGTTAGGGGTTAAATTTTGATATCGTTGGATCGGCCAGAGCATGGCCGTTCCAACGATACCAAACATGAAAGTAAAAACAAATGTAAAAAAAAAAAAAAAAAAAAAAAAATTAAAAAAAAAATTTAAAAAAAAAAAAAATAAACACTTTTTTTTTTTTTTTTTGTTTTGTTAATGCAGCAATATTGTTCCCATTTCAATTATAATGTGAACAATGATGCTGCATTAACGATTTTTGTATGCGGTGCGTTTGTTAAAAATGGTGTCATTTTCCCCAAAAAAAATGTAACGAGACCCCATCTCTAATTTTTTTAACAAGCGCACCCCATACAAAATATAACCGCAATTGCTCGCATGTTAAAATGTGGAAAAAACACTTTACACGCTGTAAATTATTGAAAATACATATTTTATTGCATTTTTTGTTATAATATACAAACATGACATAACGTATACATATAATAATGACATATTATGAATCTACCGAGTCTGACGGAAAGAACGATATATAATATGTCGATGTCATATACTAAAATAAGCCTTCAAAACAGGTTTAAACATGATGCGCAAAACAGGTAAAAAATGACCTCAGCACAGGGGCGGGAAAAGCCTCAGCAGCGAAAGGGTTAAAACAAATCACATGCAGCATAGCAATGCCCAAATGCTCCATGAATAGTCTTTGCCATAATCAACCGTAGTCTGTGGGCATGAGGCTGGCATCCGCTCTTCTCCAAAGGACACACAGTCTATATGTAGTGTGGGTAAAGGACAAAAAAATAGGTGCTACAGCAACCTATATAGTGCAGATGATAGATTGCCAGAGAGGAGGGACATACCCTAGGGAGCTAGCCCTGTAGTAGTATAAAAATAGCCTAACTAGGCTGTCATCTGACAGACAATTAATGCTATATTGGTTACACAACATATACTGGTGAGGAAAAAAAAAAACGTAATTATGAAGAGTAGAAAAAAACTGCCAATTGTTATACACTTTACAATTAGTAAAAAGAGTATTAAATATTCTCCCAATTAAAGAATATCACCAGGAGGTAAAAATACTCAGTGGTAGGTAAAGTCGGTTTAGTAAAAAGACCAGATTATGTCCTTTTTTCATATAGCATAAGATTGGCTCATTATCAGCAGAGACAATATATTAGGATACATATCCATTGTACTCCATGATCAACTGACAGCCTTATCTTAATAGGTAAAGGACCTTATTAGAACTAACGATAAGCTCCGGAAAACGATAAAATAATTAACAGGATGACAACATTAATTGAAATGATATAATACAACCACTCAGCAAAGGAAAGACGATAAATATAGGAAATGATATAATACAACCACTCAGCAAAGGAAAGACGATAAATATAAATACTGTCTAAACCTCTGCGGTTCGTGCCGCCTACTTTAAGCCACTATTCTAGATAGAGTGGAAGGATAAAAAGGCAGTAGAAAGGAAAAAGTAAATCTGTTAAAAGTTTAGCATGACAGCTCGACGCGTGCACATGTAGTGCAGGCAATGCTGTGAGTGGCTGCACCAGCCAGTCTCAGACACTTGGAATCCAAGGCATTGAAAAGGTGGCAGAGGCTTCCGTCACATAGGGCTTCAAAGGTTCTATAACTCTAGAATCTTGAGTCAAAACAGGTAATAACTATACACAGGATAGATAGATACTGTTGTAGCGGGTACCTCTCAGCCCACCTGTGGCCTTGTGTCTCCCACTGCAGCCCAGACTTAAATAGACACATTCAGGTTAATAGGGACACATACAGCCTGTCAGCAGCTGCTAGGGAATCCCCCTCCCTCTCCTTCTCCCTTATGCAGTGAGCGTGAGACTTAAACACACACACCGCTGCCTACATAGCTCCCTCCCCTGTCTCCCCATTGGTTGAGGAAGCTGACTGATCCAGGGAGGACTGGAAGAACAGCAAGGAATTCTGGGCCATATAGTCCCCGACACAGATGGCCCATTATAATACCTAAAGGAGGAAACTACACATCCCAGAAGCCCAGAGGCAGAGGGGAGATCTTACACTGTGATTGCCCACCCCTTCCTGAAGGCTGGAGGATCAGCACGTGCCTGTGAATGTGAGGGGAAGAGAAGCCAGGCGGTGGAGTTTCTGAGAGACCACAAGGAGAATAGATGGAGGAGAGAGACAGACTGTCATTATCATCATCATCCTGTTTGGAAGATCGCGTGGCCTGTGTTGCTCCCATCGCCATCCAGTTGGCAGAGACAGCGATCAAGTTACCAATTGCTGGAAGGAAGATATAGCAAGTGCATCTAATGGTGAGAGATCTTCTGCCATCCTCGTGTGAGTTGATCTTGCTAACTTTATTAGATCCTATTTGCAGCTCTGTCTGAAGGAGAATCACTACATTTGTTAATCTTTGTTACCTTGTGACATTTTGCAAAGATTTCACTTTCCATCCTGTGGATTACGAATATTGCTTCACAATAAAGGTATCCAACCACAGAATTCAAAGGGCCCCAACGCTAGCAGACTTGTGTGTGTGTCTATAATTCCCACTGGCCAGTGGTTATTTAGAATCTATACGACCTAAATAGGTTCTTATTGTCAGTTATATTACTTTTAGCTAATTATTGAACAGTGTTGATGTAATGTGTAGCTGACCGTTTCTTTCACCCATCACTCAGTGCATTTACGGCAGGGCCTCTTACTGGCGGTTAAAGTGAACGAACCCAAATCCTGGTTTAATCCGCTGAGTGGTTGTATTATATCATTTCAATTAATGTTGTCATCCTGTTAATTATTTTATCGTTTTCCGGAGCTTATCGTTAGTTCTAATAAAGCCCTTCTAAGAGTATAAGCGGTGTCTTGGTGTCACTTGGATCCAGGAGGGGGGAGGTGAGTGATCACTGGTGTAGGACAGAAGGCCCGTATACTACAGTGGCCCGTATACTACAGCGGTTCCTGTGGGGGTAGCACTACACTGTCATGGGTACTGGGGTGCAAGGCTTTCCAGGTTCTAGGAGATGAGTCTCATTTAAGCAGCGCTCTAGCGAGAGCATCACTTCAGCTCGAACTGCTAGTGAATCTGATGGTGGCCACTCACAGGCTGCGTCATTTATTTCCACGCCCATACTGCATCATTCTCAGAGCACTGACACACGTGCCTCATTCCCATCCTACACATTTTGGCGCAACCTCTTGACGCTGACCAATCAGGAGAGGGTGAACACTATTTAAAGCAGACTCGATCTGTCTCACATTGCCCTATCGTGGTTCTCTGGACCAGGTAGTGCAGTCTGTATTTTCTGGTTTTTTTTCTTTGTTTGATCTTAGCTACGTTTACTCGATTGTATAATAGTCTGTTACCATTAGCCTACAGGAACTATTCATTACTATTACTGTGGAGCTTCTTTGTTCACTTTTGTCCTATTTGGCATTATTGGTTTCTCTCTTTATTTATATCCGGCCACACTAAGGACCGGATGATAGGATTAGCTGTATGTTTTCATTCACTGCATGTTTGACCTCTCCTCTGCTGCCATTATTGCATAGCCCAGCCATTTTAAGGACTGGTACCGTACTTTGCGCGAAGGGTTCTTGGTTATTCGTTTGGGTTTTTCCTGAGACCATTTCAGATAGATCGATTGATCACAGATAAATAAGTAGATGGATAGATAGCAGTTTTGAATATTATTACATCTAACCTGCAGCAATAGTACTTTGCCACAAATGGCATGAGGTCATATTTTCTTGTTTACGCTAACATGGGGACACTAACAGGGAAAATCTGCACCTGCAGATATTCCTGTAGCGTCCCCATGTTAACACGAGATTCCTGTGGAGGCAGTACCTCAGCACCTTGCCCTAGATTGTAGCGGTAACTGCTAACTTCTGCGCCTCCACGAGTATCACCTCCTGGAGTCCATAGGACTCCATGGAAGGTTGCATTTCCGGGCCACAAGCACTGCGCTGTCTCGCTCTCCATAGATTGTGCAACTCCGTGAGTGATCGCGGAGGGAGACTGGGAACTATTTGTTCCAGGTCTCACTCTGCTCCCGGCAACAAGAAGCGGTGGATCGGGTAACCCTTTTGCCGCAGGATGAGAGGTAAATATTGGATTTATTAGGGTGGTTTTAGTGGGTGCTAAATGATTTTGCATTTCTAGAATCATGTAGCACCAGCTTTTAGAAGGTGCTAATATTTTGGCTGGTGCGTCCCGACCGTAATTTGCGCTAGCACTTTGTAATACCTTACTTATCGAAATGCTAATTACTGATTGCGCTCTCCATGTTAAGTATAGGATGCGCAAAGTACAGTTGGCTCGCGGAAGCTACTGCAATCACTGATGCCCTAACGGATTACTAGCGGGGGTAGCGTCGGGAATGTATTAAGGGTGGCATGTGTTAAACACACTTATCCTGGCAGTAACTCTAGCGTTAACTAGGGAACAGTGCCCATTGTGTACCCAGTCCGCATTATATTGGTTTTATTTAATTTTTTTCTGCTATATGTGGCTAAATCCTCATCCATCCATTTTACTGCATCTTGTGATTTCGGATCACCAGAGTATCCTTTGTGGGATGATTGATGAGCCTGAGTACCCTGGCACATGTTATTGGCCAAACGTATCCACTCTTCTCCTTTTTACATGGATATTATTACCCTATTGTTTCCCATTTTCTGTGTCGGCTCTATACTCACCTATGGTTTTTTGCTCTCCAGTAAACATGTATGATTGACAAGAACATTTTCTAGCTACTAATTATACCGCAGACTAGATGACAAAGAAATGTGCATTGAGGTGCTGGAAATTATCCATTTATTAGTCATTCTAGAAAGATAATGCCGTTCGGAGAAAAACAAATACTTAATCTACGCTTGAGAAAAGTTGTGGTTTCAGAGATTAAACCTAGCGATCATGCCGCATAGCTTCGCGGTGAGGATATAAAATAATCCTTCAAAATGACAATAATTAATTAATGGATAAACAGATCATGTATCTTTTCTCACTCAGCCATTGTGCCAACTATTTACTAAGAGATTTATGGGGGTTATCCAGAGAGCACCGAAATGTCGCCGACAACAGTGCTCTCTCGTTCCCTGCACTTCAGCGAATCAAACCTCCCCACCCTGCGGTGAATTCAGCATTCACCACAGGGTCCCCGGAGTGCAGGGAATCGGCTGCCGCATACCCTCCTCAAACCCACTCAACATCCGCCACAAACACACCGGACAGCCACCAAACGCAGCTGCAGTGCCAAGCTGCTGAGCAAAGCGCCGACCAGCTGCAGGAGAAAGCTGACAAGCCGCCGGATGGGTAAAAAAAAAAAAAAAAACAATACGATTGAAAGTTTCAAAATTGAAACGCTGTTTGCAAAAAAACTACTGAATGAAGATGTCTGGAATGTACATATAAGATCCTATGAATGATAATAAAAAAAGGTGTGTTATAGAAAAATGAAAACAACTCTTTAAAAAAACCGGAAAAAATTTTTTTGCAGAAAAATGCCTAAAGATCCTTAAAAAAAATCAATAAATAGAGAGACTTTTTTGCTGCAGATTAAGGCTAGGGTCAGACGAACGCAGTGCGAACGCACGCGCAGCCGCACTTTATCACAGCCGTAGTAGCAACAAATGACGGCCAATGACAGGCAATATACGAAGTACGGCGGTACGAAAGTTAGGCCGGGTAATGCAAGCAGCAAACAAACGCATTTTTTCAAGAACGTGAAACCGCTAGTACTGACGTACAGAGTGCGCTGCGTCCGCTAGCGGCGTGTGTGCGTGATTAGGAGACGTCCGACGCTGCTAATGTCCGGCCAACATAACATCCATACGCAAAAAGGGTTTTATTGATTATCCGTACAAAAATTATGGCCATAATTGCGCATCGTATGACCGCTATAGCGTATTCCGTGGAAAAATACGTCCATTAGTTCGAACGCACTTTTTCACAGATGATGCAAAAAATGCATTTGTCTCACCCTAGCCTTAAGTAATAAATGGTTTATATATTGAATATATAACAAGTATTGAACAAAAACGGGAATATTTTTAACAATGAAGCCTATGGGATTCGCCTGAATAAACCTGCCGAATGACAACACCGAACAGCAGGGCACTTCGCCAACTTTTTACTGCTGTTCGGCGTCTTGGAATAGATTAACCGTTGCTTCTCTATGGGGGATTTCACTGCCGTAGAACAGGCACCGTATGTGCAGGCAATTCACCAAAATATGGTGAACTGCCTGCTTTCTGAATAGACGAATGGCCCCTATTCTGCCTCCCTAGCAAAGCTGTGAGGCCGGGGCGCTTGAGACTAGCTAAGTCTGTATTGACCAGTACTCACACAATGAAAGTTAAGCAGACAGCGTCAACTCAGCAAAACTGACACGTAGAAAGATGAATCCAGTCAAAAACGTTAATGATCAGACTGACAATCTTTATAATAGTGTACAGCAATGCAGGTGAAAAGACATTAGTTCTGTCCAGCATTGAGCAAAGATGGCTGCTAGGTGACCAGTAACTACCTCAGAACAAGACTGAACAAAAAGAGGTGGAGCTAGCTGGATACAGCAAGGCTAAGGGAAGCCAGCAGGATCAAAATAGCTATGAAATAATAGCTGTAAGCAGCAAAATGCAGATTCAACACATAACATTAAATTATACAACGAGCCCTGAGTCATGGGGCATTACAGCCCCAAACTGTTACCATATGGGGAAATTCCCTGTTCGGTGACATTTTGGGGCCAGATCAGCTCTCTCTGAATAACACCTTATGTAATTTTTCTCTGAGGACACAGATTTATCCATTGCATCAATGGGTTACAGGAAGATGTGGATAACTCATAAATTGGATTTGGTTTAGGCCTCTTGGGCTTTAGGTTCTTTAGAAAGATCATAAGGCCTTTATGGTGGTGTTGGAGTCACACGTAGAGTGCTGACACAGGAAAGAATGCTGTCAGGAGTGCCACTTAACCCTTTTGCTGCTGAGCCATTTCACCCCAGTGTGCTGAGTTAATTTTGACCATTTTTTTGCTCATCATGTTTAAACGCTATTTGAAGTCATGTTTTATTACACAACCTAAAAAAATATTTATATATATTTATTATTTTTCAGCAGACTCAGCAGATTCAAAATATATCTTTACTATGTGTATATGTCACGTCACGACAGGATACTAGAACAGAAAATGTGAAAACCAAAAATATTTTTCTATACATATTTCAGTTATTTACTCCCTGTAAATAAAATAATTTTTCCATATTTTAGGACCAAACCTTTGAGGTTGTATATTCTATGGGTTATTCAATTTAAGAGATCCCGTTATTGTGTTTTTCTGAGGAAATGAGCAATTTTAACAAAACTGAAATAATATTTTTTTCTCTCACATATTGGCGCATTGATTTTCTTATTTTTTCATTTTCCATGTTTAGAATCATTATTTCCTGCATTTTTTATCATTACGTTTTACACGTTCATGTTGGTTATCTGGCTTTTCCAATCACGTTATTTGACCTTCTGGGGTGATTGGAAGTAGAGATACATTACAAGTTTACACTGTACAGTGGGTCTAATTATTTAATGTTAGCGATATTTCAGTAAAGTCCACAATAATAAATGAATATAAAAATATGTATACATTGACATATTTTAATATACAGGTTGAGCATCTGTTGTCCGAAATTCTTCTGACTGCGAACATATTGGATTTTGGATGCTTTCAGATTTCGGAATCCTGATAGGAGCGTTGCAAAAGACATGGTAAAAGGACCATGAGGGACAAGCTTTGCTGTGTCAACAAGTGACATGCTGGGGCACCTTGTGCAGTGCCAGCAAGGGATATAATAGCTTTGTGCTACAAGTAACTACATGACCCACCATTGTGACATGTTAAAAGTAGGGATGCACCGATACCACTTTTTTAAGGCCGAGTATGAGTGACGATACTTTTTAAAAGTACTCACCGATACTGAGTACCGATACTTTTATTTAATGTCATGTGACGCTTTTCAATAAGAACAGACCTCATATAAAAATTTATATGAGATTTGCCCCCAGCTCACATGGATTTGCCCCCAGCACTCATGGATTTGCCCCCAGCACTCATGGATAATTATGCCCCAGCTTTGATGGATTTTCCCCCAGCTCTGATGGATTTGCCCCCAGCTCTGATGGATATGCCCCCAGCTCTGATGGATTATGCCCCAGCTCTGATGGATTTGCCCCCAGCTCTGATGGATTTGCCCCAGGTCTCATGGATTTGCCCCCAGGTCTCATGGCTTTGCCCCCAGGTCTCATGGATTTGCCCCAGGTCTCATGGCTTTGCCCCCAGGTCTCATGGCTTTGCCCCCAGGTCTCATGGATTTGCCCGCAGCTCAAACGCTGGCCGCATGCATGAAAAGCACGCGGCCAGCGTTCCCCTCCGGCGCGCCGCGATACTCACACATCCTGAAGGTCCGGTCGCTTGTTGGCAGTGATGCGATCACGTGGCCGCCGGGCGCATCTGTGACGCTGCCTCCAGCCGAGAGGCAGCGTCACAGGAGCGCCCAGTGGCCACGGGAACGCATCACTGCCAAGCGACCGGACCTTCAGGATGGGTGAGTATGTGGCGCGCCGGAAGGGAACACTGGCCGCGTGCTTTTCATGCATGCGGCCTGCTTCCCCAGCCCCGCGGATAGCGGCAAGCCGGCCCAGCGCCGGCTTCCGGTATCGGCGGGATGTATCGGGCCGTTTGCACGAGTAACAAGTACTCGTGCAAACGGCAATATCGGCCCCGATACCGATACTAGTATCGGTATCGGTGCATCCCTAGTTAAAAGAGCTAAACTGGCCGTCGCTGGAATCTAGACGCACCCTTCACCTTTCCAACCTGGTGTTTAAGAGCTTTTCTGGGAAGCTACCACCCTACCTGAATAGGCTGCTTCCCCCAGCAGTTCTCTCATCCTATAACCTACGATCCAGGACCTGCACCTTACTTACCATACCGCAACACAAAAAGACAGTGGCTCGATCCTCATTTTCCTACAGAGCACCACAATTATGGAATAACCTCCCAGACGCCATCAAATCTTCCCCCAGTCTAAAGTCCCTTAAGAGATCTCTATTAACATACCTCAATAAGGAATGCACCTGTAAATATGTAACATAGTGACTATATTTCCTACATATTTATTTTTCTGTTAATCTGTATATTTGTTTTGTGTTAATATCTTGCATTTTATTACTTTGTATTTCTGTAACCACGTTCTTGTACCAAGAACATACTGAAAACGAGAGAAATCTCAATGAATCCTTCCTGGTAAAATCCTTTATAAAAATAAAATAATGTGGCTGTGGCTAAGTATGTGGATGTGTGACTGTGTGGGTGTGGATGTGTGACCGCAAACGTGGATGTGTGGGTATATGGACTGTAAGCTCCTATGAGCAGGGCCCTCTACACCTCTTGTTTCCATCCTATGTCTGTTTATATGTATTTTGTTCCCTTTGGTTATTGTACAGCGCTGCGGAAACTGTTGGTGCTATATAAATGATGACAATAATAATGTGTGACTGGATATGTGGAGCTCTGTGATACGCTCATACACACCACACATTACTGTGAGTTTTATTGGGGTGATCTGTGATACACTCATACACACCATACATTACTGTGAGCTTTATCGCTGTGGAGCTCTGTGATACTCTCATACACACTGCACATTACTGTGAGATTTATTGGTGTAGTGCTCCATGATACGCTCATACACACCGCGCATTGCTTTGAGTTTTATTAGTGTGGTGCTCCAAGATACGCTCATACACACCGCGCATTGCTTTGAGTTTTATTGGTGTGGTGCTCTGTGATATGCTCATACACAACGCACATTACTGTGAGTTTTATTGGTGGAGTGCTCTGTGATACGCTCATTGACACTGCGCATTCCTGTGAGTTTAATTGGTGGGGTGCTCTGTGATACGCTCATACACACTGCGCATTCCTGTGAGTTTTATTGGTGGGGTGCTCTGTGATACGCTCATACACACTGCGCATTACTGTGAGTTTTATTGGTGGGGTGCTCTGTGATACGCTCATTCACACTGCACATTACTGTGAGTTTTATTGGTGGAGTGCTCTGTGATAAGCTCATTCACACTGCGCATTCCTGTGAGTTTTATTGGTGGGGTGCTCTGTGATACGCTCATACACACTGCGCATTACTGTGAGTTTTATTGGTGAAGTACTCTGTGATACACTCATTCATGCAACATGTTTTTTTGTGGGAGGAAGCATTTCATCCTTGGACCCAGGCAGCAAAGTGTCTTGGGCTGGCCCTGGGTGCTGTACAGTGTATGCTTCGAGGAACAGGCTACACTGATGAGGGACGATGGTTCAGGGAGGAAGAAGGGAATGTGGCAGAAGCAGCAGGAGAGAAGCAATTGGTGCTAAGGGACTTGGACACTGCTAAGGAAGAAGGCTGGCATCAAGGGAAGACAATAATTGGAAGGCTCCAAAAACTTCAGTTCGGTTATTGGAATCCCAGTTGATACACTTATATCGCAGAACACCGATTATAATTGCTGTTTTATCTTATCTTTAATAGCAAACTATTCAAAAATACTGGAGGTTACATTTTTTTTTCAGCATTAGTTTGTATTAATTACAGGCAATAAATGAGTCACATTTGGATAAACTTGCTTTATAGACGAATATTTACAATGACTGATATTTTTGGGAATTTACACCCTTCTCCCCCAGGCACTGATATTTATTCATCTCCGAATTAACGGCTATAATTAGCGCCCGTCTGCTTTCTGTGTAATCAAAGCTGTGCTTGTCTGTATGTCGAAAATGAATCAGTATCGTAGGGCTAGTGAAAGCAGGATATTTATTCGGTTCAGAGCCGACTCCCCCCACCCACCCCTCCCCAAATCAGAGGTAAAGTGAGTAATGCGAGATAACTCAGTGCGTTCTACTCCATAAGCAAAAACAAAGCAGTGACTCAGCGGCCACAGACAGCGCTTACCCTGCAAAACATAAAACCCTCATCGTTTATACAACTGGAAAAGCTATGGTTTAGCTCGAGCCCTACAGGAATATTAACCCTTACCCAGGGGTCCAACAGAGCTCGCCGAGAAGTGTAGGAACTCGCCAATATTGTTGCCTATCTCTACCAACGCAAGACATTATTTCCAGCTTGCCCTTAGATCAGTTGTAAATTATTATTATATTTTTTATTATTATTATTAAGGAGTGTAAGAAAGTGAATGCATACAACACAAAAGTAAAAAATAAACAACAGTAATCAGGGCGACAAAGTATGCATGTGAATACAATCAATAAAAATAAAGCAGTGCGAGTGAGGGAGTATAAAGGCCTCAACAGTAACAAGGAAAGGCTCAGAAAAAGCCAGGTGCGAAAGACAAAAATTTCTTGTGATGGCGTCACGGAAAAAACGGCCGTGGGTCGCCAGAACCAGAGAAAGGCAATGTATGAGTGAGAAATCGGCAGTTCAGTTAAGCGACCAAAGGCAACGAGTGAAGTGATCTGAAAGTGACGTGAGCAATCGCACCGGCAAAAAAAAAATGGGGGAGGGAAGGTGGAGGGTAGGGATGTGCATGGCTGAAAAATTTGTTTTGTTTAGTTTCGTTTCGATACGTTTTTAAATAATTTTGTTTTTCGGAATTTCGTAACTAATTTCGTTTCAGATTTGGTTTCGAATCGATTTGACATTTCTAATCGAGTTGATATCAATTAGAATTTTGGATTACTAAATAAAACCCCAATTAATCAAATTTTGCTGTTAAAAGAAAAGCTAGGGTTAAATTTGAAGCTGTGTCACAGATTTAGTATTTGAGTCAAATTAAACATGAAACAAAATTAATTTGTTTCATAAAGTCCTTTGCTGACTATTAATTGTATTGTAAGTTAAGATCAATTCGATAGCTCATTTCAATTCAATGATATCAATTATTCAAATTCTTTTATGATGATGATACAGTGTAAAATGAAATAAATTCGTTACATACCGTTTCGTATCGATTCGTTATTCGGAAGTACTTCCGAACTACGTATTATCAAATTTCGTTCCAAATTCCAAATTTTTCAGAAACCAATGCACATCTCTAGTGGAGGGAACAAAGGTAAGTTGGGTCAGAATAAGGAGAGAAGAGATCGGCAAGGTGAGAAAGGGGAGATCAGAGCGAAAGAGGAAAGAAAGAGAAAGAGAGAAAAAAAAGGGGGGGCCTCAGAGAGAGCGAGAGAGAGATTGACAGTAAGGCATGCGGTTGGGCCCGAACAGTCCACCACCCTAAGCCCCTGGCTCGAGTCGGAGGTGGCAGAGGCGGGAAGACAAGTAAGCGTCCCTGTGGTACCATTTATGGAGGTGACTCTCCTATTTACCCCCAGCGACAGCCACCAAGTGCTCCATGTTCCGCAGATGTTCCATCAAGGTGAGCCAAATCTTATAGGAGGGGGGCACGGCAGGTTTCCAGGTGCAAGTGACCAAGGCTCTTGATGTGAGTAGCATGGGGAGTGCCACAGAGCATCGCGAGGAACGATGGGGGAGAGGAGGGATGCGTGAGAAAGCAAGAAAGCCACGGGGATAGAAGGAAGATCAAGATCTGTCACCTCCCGTATAGTATCCTGGATCAAGGTCCAGAATGGAAATTTTAACGGCATATAAAAACTACTGGCAGTCTGGGTTTTAGGAAATCATTTAAAAAATTACCAGAAATATTATGTTTATTATGACTTATATATAGCTATACCGAAAACAATAGTGAGCAGAAAACAAGGTTTATGAGGGTCCTGAAAACGAGCAATAGCACTAGTGGTCTGCTCTATGAGAGGTCGACACTCAAGTCAAACAAGGTTTATGAGGGTCCTGAAAACGAGCAATAGCACTAGTGGTCTGCTCTATGAGAGGTCGACGCTCAGGTCAAACAAGGTTTTAGTTCGATGGTGCCATCAAAAAGACGATACAAATCGGTCTATCACCCAGAAAGGGTGGCCGGAACTCAAATGTCAAGGATGTCCTCTCTGCATGAGATATGCAACCCTCCACGATTGATGTACTGTATACCGAAATTAAGCTTTTCAGTTTGTGGTTCAAATGGGAACTCCATTACCGCTGCAAAAATAGTGGTAGAACGACGTTCCTGTGAGCTCCTGCTCGCCTTGTCCCCTGCCCTTACCATGCTTGATTGTTGAGGAAAGCATGGGAGTTTTATTCATACAGATGGGAATCGAGGAGAATAGACAAGTCAATTCCAAATTTGGGACAAAACAGCTAAAAAAAATAAAATAAAAAAGTACAAGCAAAAAAATTACCAAATCTGACATATTTCCAAACAAAGATGCACTTATGTCTTATACAGGTCTATTCAAAGAAAGGCGAAACTCAGGAGAATGGCTGGAGAAGTGAAAATTCGAGGTCAAAATAGCCAAACCAGAAAAATTCTCCCATTTATCTCACTTTCCAAATCGGCTATTTGGTCTAGATTGTTCTCCTGGTTTTCACCTTTCTCTGAATAACCCTGATAGTGTTTGTGCTTTGTTGTTTATAGTAGTACAGATTGTTAACTGCAGCCCTTGGTGTGATAGGCTACGAGAAGGAGAAATCAAGGCAAACGAAAAGATAGAAAAGTCAGAGCAAAGCATAACAGACAACAGACATCTGTTGTCCACAGAGCCAGTCTTTTGGGGCAATTTACATTAATAAATGAACCATTAAGTTTAGCGGCCTGGCTTGTCCTATTCCAAGACGAGACGAACTCGAATCCGTATTTTTTCACTTCCTATACTTTGTATAGGAAGCACAAATGCACTGAGAGCTGGCGAACAACAAACATTTTTATTTTAGCTAATTTTAAAGTATTCACTTATTTATTATTTATTCATTTTAAAGTATTCTATATTTATTCAGCTGTATGAGTTGTGTAAAATGTGCACAAATAATGGAAAAATGTATTTGAAAATTAGTAAAATATCACTTAAAATCAAATACTATGGGCTCTATTACAGTCTTCGCGCAAAAATGGCCGCGTACGCAAAAACACATTAACGCGAGGGGCAAAACCCTCCACGCTGAATGTCGTATTACGATGTTCGCACACAAAATGCGCGTTAACGTCTAACACGAGTGACCCTGCGTGAACCCTGCGCGAGCGCAAGTTCTTGCGCGCATCCCATACTTAACATTGTGAGCGCAAATGCGTTCGTGCGCTGGTACGCGGATGGTATTACAATCAATGTGCATCTTTTTACGAACGACGTTTGCGCGCATAATTTTAACGTCTTTGAAAAGCTGGTGGTAACGGCAGATCTGAACTTTCTGGCGGAAACGAAATACACCAGCACGAAAAAAAAAATACAGCAAAGTATAGTTACACATTCTACGCATACCCAAACAATAAAATAGAGAGGTTTTGCGTGTTTTTATTATTGCTGCAGCATATATACTCAGATTGATTTTGACAGGCGCAAAAACGTAACGGGAGACAATTGTGGTTCTTAATTCTGATTGGCTGAATCGCATGAAAAAACAGTCCGCACACTGATTTCTGTGCGCAACGTTAATGTGCGTGCATTTTTGCGCGTCTTTTTTACACGTGCTATTTTTTGACGGGTGAAAAAATGCGCGCGGATGGTAATAGCAGCGTTAATTTACGCGCGTTAACGTTTAACGCTGCACGCAAAAAAAATTGCGCTGCGCGTACCAATTTGCGCGGAGAATGTAATAAAGCCCTATATAGTGTCAAATATATTACATGGCAAAGGTGCAGCTGATTCACTCTTTTCTGAAGTGCAGGTAGCCATCTAGGTCAGGGATATGCAGTCGGGGTAGGCAAGGGAGGCAGAGCCTCATCTGTCACCCAAATGCTGCTCATCACTGCTTCATATCTCTGATGTTCATTCATCCTCAACCTCCCCTTCTGCACCTGTCGCAAACTGAATGGAGCTCGTGGCTGGTACGCAGGCGTATTCGCTACCCAGTTTGACAGCTTCACACATAGTGCCGGAACTCAGCTAATCCATTTCATGTATTGTAATCCAGATGTGTCCAATGAAAAAGAACCAGGGGAGGATGATGTCAAATTGCTGCAGTGAGGCAGGTTGTCAGAACAAGTGTTGAATGCACCATCTCCTGTTTGAGCTCCAATGCTCTGAAGAACGAAGAGGAAGCGACGCTTCTTGGTGGAGGAATTGTCAGAGTGCAGGTAAGTCTGAATCTCTAATAAGAGGTCTGTGAAATGTGGCATAAAACAAATGAAGGGCATGAAATGGGTATAGTGAAATGGGCAGAATGAAAGGAGGCATGAAGTGAAAACAGAGCGTGAAATGGACATACGTGGAAAAGGGGCATACAGTGAAATGGGGCAAGAAATGGAAGGCATAAAATGAAAGAAGGCATGCCATGAGGGGAGTAAACTGGTAGAGAGTATGACATGAGAGCATAATGAAATGGGGCATAAAATTAATGAGGGGCATGAATTTAGGACATAATGAAATGGGGCATAAAAAATGAATGAGGGGCATGAATTTGGGACATAATGAAATGGGGCGTAAAATGAATGAGGGGCATGAATTTGGGACATAATGAAATGGGGCGTAAAATGAATGAGGGACATGAATTTGGGACATAATGAAATGGGGCATAAAATTAAACAGGGGCAAGAAATGGGGCAGGAAATTAAAGAACGTCAGGAGATAGGGGCATAATAAAATGAGGCATAATATGAAATGCGGCATACTAGGGCTGTGGGCGATGACTTCGAGGTTGACCACGATTTTAGTCTTGCGAAAATCGAGAACTTTGGATTTGTTAATTGACAGACGTTCTGTCCAAGCATCGTCGGAGCAGAGCCAACAGGTTTTGCAGGTGCTTACAGATCCTGTTGGCTCTGCTCTGCCGTTGCTCAGAAAGTGCATCTGTCAATTAACAAATCCAAAGTCTTCAATTTTCACCAGGGAGTAAAATCGCAGTCAACCTCAATTGAGTCGGGCTAAATCAGAGATATCCCCAGCCTAGGGGGGGAGGGTTTAAATTAGATGAGGCGGCACCAAAATTGATCTTCATCTGTGTGCCCAAAAATCATTGAGCCAGCCAAGCTGTGCTGTCCATGACGCAGCAAGTTCCTCGCCAACCATTGATCTAGTTACTTTTCTAGACATTGAATTAAACCAGCCTCTAGTTTTCACGCTGTGTTTTCCAGCAGTGGCAGCAGATTTTGGAACTTGGCCTGTTTAAACGAAAACGGAAATACTAAAAGAAACCTGGAAAGGATCCAAATAGCTTTGGTTTCACGGTCTGCGCGGCAAACATCACAAAATACTGATTTCGTAAGATGGAAATCTGCACTGCTCACAGTAATTACTCACAAATGTGTGAGGGGAAAAAACACGAGTTAAATGCAGGGAGATTGCAAACCACCGCGACGAATGGCGAATTAAACCACCAAGTAGTGAATTAATGGATCTGGTAAAATAACCAGACAGGATAGTGCAGCGTAACAGTGCTCTGGAAAATGATTACGTTTTGGCAACTGGCTGTAATAAATAATATCAATAATGATGGTTATCATTTATTTGTATTGCGCCAACATGTTCTGCAGCGTGGTACACAATTTAGAATAAATGAATACGTAAGGGTTATTCACTAACCTCCGAACCGGCCCAAAATTGCACCGAATGGTGAAATTCCCCGTTCGGTACAATTTCAGGCCAATACGTCTATTCACCACGCTGTCAATTTGCCAAATACTGGCGAATTTACAGCAAAATACGGTGCAGTTCGGCGGCACTGAAATTGCTCATAGACTAGATTGCTTCTATTCAAAGAATGCCACATTGCACTGCAATTCCAGCGAGATTTTCGGTGTTTCAGTTCAATAGGTTTAAACAGGTGAATCCCATAGAATTCAATGTAAAAACGTAGTATCTTTAATTATTTTTTTTAAAAAAACACGTTTATTTTTTTTAATTTTCAGCAAAAACCCTAATTTTTTTTTAGAACACTTTTTTGTATTTCTTATATATTTTAGACGAAATTTTCAAAGTTTTGTTTTTATTCTGTAACAGACATTTTTATTTTCTTTTAAAGGACCTTTTTATTATTTAAACACATTTTAATAAATTTTTATTGGTTTATACACAAGTTAGGAAAATAGGAGACTTACGTTTTTTTTTTTCTTTTGCAGTTGGGTGGAATTCGCCAATGCCACCATCGCTTCTCGGTGCTCTTCGTCGACGTTCTCAAACCTTTTTGTGCAACTTCGGCGACTCCGACTTCGGCGCACTATGGTAACCCTTATACGCCACGGGGCGTACTATGACGTCCCCGTGGTGGGTGTGACTGAATGCCGCTGACCATATAACACGCCCTACTAGACTCAAGCCACCCCCTGCAGCCATGTACGGCACGTCAGCTGCTTAGGTGGGCCGGAGGAGGGGCCCGCTGCAGCAGCCTGACAACAGGGTGTACTAGTACGCCCTGCCGGCATTAAGACGCTCCCTGTTTAATAGTGGTCAGGATGCATGCAGTGCCCCCTCCTGTCTGATTTCTCTGCCCACCCAGCATCACCAGCAGCCAGGATTTTTAACTTCCCGGCTGCTGGTCACCAGATCGGTTGCTAGCGCAGTCAGCACGTTTTGCGTGCTGGAGTCACCCTCTCTCAACCCTCCCGCGATAGCAAGCAGCCTCAGAAAGGCAGCCAATGGATCGGATCTGCGCATGTCCACAAGCTCCTATCCATCACTGTGCACAGGCGCTAAAGAACTTGCATGTGTAAAGTGCGTATATTCCGAGCGATGTGCGATTTCCTTATCAAAGGCTTCGAAATTTATATAGCCACACAAATTGCGTAAAAAAAAAAAATCAGCATGTACTTTTAGATTTCGGAAGCCAATGAGCTGATGGGGACGAGAGGTGCCCACGTCAAGGGAAAAAAGTTAGTAATTCCGCTCACCATAAAATATTTAAAAAAAATTAATAACTAAGCAGAGGCTCTCAGCAGCACCTGTCCAATTATTAAGGGAAAGACATGAGGGGGTGGTGGGAATTTTATAATTAGAGTGTTCCTTTAATGATTAGACACCAGCAGCACTACTGCAGGTTGAGCACCCCTCATCTAGAATTCTAATATTCTAAAACCTGAAAGACTCCAAAAACCAAAGTTTTCGGAGCCTTTAGATTATAGTCTTCACGTACTATCCTGCTTTTCAGAGGAGTAACTAGAAACTTCAGGGTCCAGGTGCAGGAACAGTGACAGGACCCCTCTCCCATCAACACGCATTGGTCCCTTCCAGGTCCACAATGTCGACTCCAGACATTCAGTGTTCCATTTTTTCCAGGTTCACTATGACCTCTTCAGTCCATCCTATTTTTAATGTAATGTGCACTATGTGTATCTCACAGAGCTCGACAGCAATACACCTCACAGTAATGTGTGCTGTGCATGAACATATCACAGAGCTCCACAGCAATAAAACTCACAGCAATGTGCGCTGTGTATCAACATATCACAGAGCTCGACAGCAATACACCTCACAGTAATGTGCGCTGTGTATGAGCATATCACAGCTCCACAGCAATAAAACTCACAGCAATGTGCGCTGTGTATGAGCATATAACAGCTCCACGGCAATAAACCTTACAGTAATGTGCAGTGTGTATGAACATATCACTGCTCCACGGCAATAAACCTCACAGTAATGTGCAGTGTGTATGAGCGTATCACAGAGCTCCACAGAAATAAAACTCACAGTAATGTGCAGTGTGTATCAGTGTAAATCACAGAGGTTTATAGCAACAAAACTCACAGCAATATGTGGTGTGTAGTGCGTGTATCACAGTGTTCCAAAGTAAAACTCACAAATAACTATAAAATAAATTTTAAAAATAAATATATATATAGGTAAGCCCCCAGGCAGGTGAGTGTGTGTGCCCCCACGGGACTCAAGGGCCTGGGTGCGGTGGCACTCTCTGGACCTCTGGTAGTTACGCCTCTGCGTGCTCTTCCTGCAGTGTCCTCCTCCAATAATATTTTCTATGGCACAGCACTGTGTACCCCAGCACCAGTGAGGTATTCACTGAGACACGTGTGCAGCAACAGAGAGCACTCCTCTGTAAGTCCAGCTCTGTGTGCTGCGGCATATTTCTCAGCGTGCCGATCACTGGTGCCGATTAACACATTGCTGCACTAACAAGGTATTGGAGGAGGACCCTACGGGAGCAGCAGGACGGTAAACGTATTTTAAAGCAGCCCTCAAAATTTCCACTCGCCTGCTCGCATTTGGCGAGTGGAAATTATCTGAGGGCGAGTGGGGCGGACTGACCCGTGCTGGTGCCAGGTTCAGTGTGCCGCCGCCTTTATTCACAGCTCCGGTATCGGACTCTTGGAGTCCGAATCCGGAGCTGTCTCTGATCAGCGCTGCCCCCTCCCGCGTGGCCCGTGATGTCCGCGTTTGCGGGTCACCTGCCCACCCATGTGATGCATCATACACTGCGAGTGTGCAACACATCACATAGGAGGGGTCAGGTGACGCGTGGGAGGGGGCGGAACCACTGCAGCGTGCTGTTCCCAGACTCGTGTTATGAGTGTGGGAGGCACGCTGCAGCCAGGGGCGGATCCAGGAGGGAAAATCGCCTCCGGCGTTCTGCAGCTGTCCCAAGGAGGCGAGCGGCCGCTGATATGCAGCTTGGCCGCTCGCCTGGGATGAGAACCACCTGACCGGCTGGTCAGGTGGTTCCCGGCGAGCGACCAAGCTGCATATCAGTGGCCGCTTGCCTCCTTGGGACAGCTGCAGAACGCCGGCGGGTGGAGGTGAGAGCTGGGGGCTATACACCCACCCATGTATGAGCTCAAGTGAGCTGGGGCTATATACCCATGTGTGAGCTGGAGCATATCCATGAGCTGGGGCATATCCATGAGCTGGGGCAAATCCATTAGCTGGGGCAGTATATCCATGTGCTGGGGCAGTATATCCATGTGCTGGGGCAGTATATCCATGAGCTGGGGCAGTATATCCATGAGCTGGGGCAAATCCATGAGCTGGGGCAGTATATCCATGAGCTGGGGCAGTATATCCATGAGCTGGGGCAGTATATCCATGTGCTGGGGCAGTATATCCATGAGCTGGGGCAGTATATCCATGAGCTGGGGCAAATCCATGAGCTGGGGCAGTATATCCATGTGCTGGGGCAGTATATCCATGTGCTGGGGCAGTATATCCATGAGCTGGGGCAGTATATCCATGAGCTGGGGCAAATCCATGAGCTGGGGCAGTATATCCATGAGCTGGGGCAGTATATCCATGAGCTGGGGCATATCCATGTTCTGGGGCATATCCATGTTCTGGGGCAGTATCCATGAGCTGGGGCAGTATATCCATGAGCTGGGGCAGTATATCCATGAGCTGGGGCAGTATATCCATGAGCTGGGGCATATCCATGAGCTGGGGCAGTATATCCATGAGCTGGGGTAGTATCCATGAGCTGGGGCAGTATATCCATGTGCTGGGGCAGTATATCCATGAGCTGGGGCAGTATATCCATGAGCTGGGGCAAATCCATGAGCTGGGGCAGTATATCCATGAGCTGGGGCAGTATATCCATGTGCTGGGGCAGTATATCCATGAGCTGGGGCATATCCATGAGCTGGGACAGTATATCCATGAGCTGGGGTAGTATCCATGAGCTGGGGCAGTATATCCATGAGCTGGGGCATATCCATGAGCTGGGGCATATCCATGTTCTGGGGCATATCCATGTTCTGGGGCATATCCATGTTCTGGGGCAGTATCCATGAGCTGGGGCAGTATATCCATGAGCTGGGGCAGTATATCCTTGGTGGGGCAGTATATCCATGAGCTGGGGCAGTATATCCATGAGCTGGGGCAAATCCATGAGCTGGGGCAGTATATCCATGAGCTGGGGCAGTATATCCATGAGCTGGGCAGTATATCCATGTGCTGGGGCAGTATATCCATGAGCTGGGCAGTATATCCATGAGCTGGGGCAAATCCATGAGCTGGGGCAAATCCATGAGCTGGGCAGTATATCCATGAGCTGGGGCAGTATATCCATGTGCTGGGGCAGTATATCCATGAGCTGGGGCAGTATATCCATGAGCTGGGCAGTATATCCATGAGCTGGGGCAAATCCATGAGCTGGGGCAGTATATCCATGTGCTGGGGCAGTATATCCATGTGCTGGGGCAGTATATCCATGAGCTGGGGCAGTATATCCATGAGCTGGGGCAAATCCATGAGCTGGGGCAGTATATCCATGAGCTGGGGCAGTATATCCATGAGCTGGGGCATATCCATGTTCTGGGGCATATCCATGATCTGGGGCAGTATCCATGAGCTGGGGCATATCCATGAGCTGGGGCAGTATATCCATGAGCTGGGGTAGTATCCATGAGCTGGGGCAGTATATCCATGAGCTGGGGCAGTATATCCATGAGCTGGGGCAGTATATCCATGAGCTGGGGCAAATCCATGAGCTGGGGCAGTATATCCATGAGCTGGGGCAGTATATCCATGAGCTGGGGCAGTATATCCATGTGCTGGGGCAGTATATCTATGAGCTGGGGCATATCCATGAGCTGGGACAGTATATCCATGAGCTGGGGTAGTATCCATGAGCTGGGGCAGTATATCCATGAGCTGGGGCATATCCATGAGCTGGGGCATATCCATGTTCTGGGGCATATCCATGTTCTGGGGCAGTATCCATGAGCTGGGGCAGTATATCCATGAGCTGGGGCAGTATATCCATGAGCTGGGGCATATCCATGAGCTGGGCAGTATATCCATGAGCTGGGCAGTATATCCATGAGCTGGGGCAGTATCCATGAGCTGGGGCAGTATATCCATGAGCTGGGGCAGTGTATCCATGAGCTGGGCAGTATATCCATGAGCTGGGGCAGTATATCCATGAGCTGGGCAGTATCCATGAGCTGGGGCAGTATATCCATGAGCTGGGGCAAATCCATGAGCTGGGGCAGTATATCCATGAGCTGGGGCAGTATATCCATGTGCTGGGGCAGTAAATCCATGAGCTGGGGCATATCCATGAGCTGGGACAGTATATCCATGAGCTGGGGTAGTATCCATGAGCTGGGGCAGTATATCCATGAGCTGGGGCATATCCATGAGCTGGGGCATATCCATGTTCTGGGGCATATCCATGTTCTGGGGCAGTATCCATGAGCTGGGGCAGTATATCCATGAGCTGGGGCAGTATATCCATGTGCTGGGGCAGTATATCCATGAGCTGGGGCAGTATATCCATGAGCTGGGGCAAATCCATGAGCTGGGGCAGTATATCCATGAGCTGGGGCAGTATATCCATGAGCTGGCAGGGAGCTGGGGCACATCCTGTGCTGGGGCAGTATATCCATGAGCTGGGCGCAGTATATCCATGAGCTGGGGCAAATCCATGAGCTGGCAAATCCATGAGCTGGGGCAAATCCATGAGCTGGGGCAGTATATCATGAGCTGGGCAGTATATCCATGTGCTGGGGCAGTATATCCATGAGCTGGGCAGTATATCCATGAGCTGGGGCAGTATATCCATGAGCTGGGGCAAATCCATGAGCTGGGGCAGTATATCCATGTGCTGGGGCAGTATATCCATGTTGGGGCAGTATATCCATGAGCTGGGGCAGTATATCCATGAGCTGGGGCAAATCCATGAGCTGGGGCAGTATATCCATGTGCTGGGGCAGTATATCCATGAGCTGGGGCAGTATATCCATGAGCTGGGGCAATCCATGAGCTGGGGCAGTATATCCATGAGCTGGGGCAGTATATCCATGAGCTGGGGCATATCCATGTCTCTGGGGCATATCCATGATCTGGGGCATATCCATGAGCTGGGGCAGTATATCCATGAGCTGGGGTAGTATCCATGAGCTGGCAGTATATCCATGAGCTGGGGCAGTATATCCATGTGCTGGGGCAGTATATCCATGAGCTGGGACAGTATATCCATGAGCGGGCAAATCCATGAGCGGGCAGTATATCCATGAGCTGGGCAGTATATCCATGTGCTGGGGCAGTATATCTATGAGCTGGGGCATATCCATGAGCTGGGACAGTATATCCATGAGCTGGGGTAGTATCATGAGCTGGGGCAGTATATCCATGAGCTGGGGCATATCCATGAGCTGGGGCATATCCATGTTCTGGGCATATCCATGTTCTGGGGCAGTATCCATGAGCTGGGGCAGTATATCCATGAGCTGGGGCAGTATATCATCTGGGGCAGTATATCCATGAGCTGGGGCATATCCATGAGCTGGGGCAGTTATATCCATGAGCTGGGGCAGTATATCCATGAGCTGGGGCAGTATCCATGAGCTGGGGCAGTATATCCATGAGCTGGGGCAGTGTATCCATGAGCTGGGGCAGTATATCCATGAGCTGGGCAGTATATCCATGAGCTGGGCAGTATCCATGAGCTGGGGCATTTTTATATGAGGTCTGTTTTATTGGAAACCTGTGACTATTTAAGGGGACCTGTGCCAATGTAATTAACATTAATTGTTAATGTTATTTATTTTTGTAACTTTATTCTGAATAAAACATTTAACTGTCATTTTGGAAGATATTTTAAGAGGGCGTGTTTAGGGGAGGAGTTAAGGGTGGGGCTAAGGGCAGGGGATAGGTGGGGCAACTGGTGGCGAGTAACTCTTAATGTCTGGCTAGTAGCTTGGGACTTGAAATTTTGAGCCCTGTGTTAAAGGGTACTCGATTATTAAATAGAGTTCCCTTTTATTGCCCTTAAAAAATTGGGCAGATACCAAAGAATCCCAAAATCTGAAATGTTCGTAGTCCTGAGCATTTCGATGTAGGGGTGCTCAACCTGCGGGGTATGATACTGGATCGATTTTCTAGGCTTGTCTATAACACAGACGCAAGTGAACAACAAAACCCAGAATAAAATATGTAACATACAACTGCAAACATTGCATCAGTACAGGAGAACATGGTGTCCTGGTGCCTTCAATGCAGGAGTATGTTATTGTCATGTCAACTCTCACTTGGCATCTGCCCAAGAACAGAAGGACATTTGCCCTCGTTAACCCTGCCTTTAAGAACACATTTCACCTTCTATTCATGCAGATGTAAAACTTCATGAACAGGAGGAATCATCTACTGCCACAAGCAAGGATGCATTTAGGTTTTGTGCTACCCTAGGGGTTTACTATCAGAAAGACATGTGGAAAATAGCTGGGTCAAAAAAAGGCATGTGAAAAACAGTTTGGTTAGAAATTAGGGCAAGGACTAGGTTACTATTTGTGTTTGTTGTAGGGTTAGGGCTACATTTAGGGCTAGGGTTATCATCCTCTGATGAGATAACAAAGTCGCTGCTCATCCATTTTCAGTGCCGGGCTGGCATATTCCCCCCTTTCATGGGTTTTTGTTTCTTTTGAGTGTAGAGGGTAATTCAGACATGGACCCCTTGATCGAGATGCCAAGAGAGGCTTGAGCTACACACCTCTGCCAAGGTCTAACTAAGCCAAAATGATCGGCAGGGGTTGCGTATCTCTTGTGCAGAGGAGAGACTCCCTTGGCATTCACGTTCTCTCCACCCTTTTTGGCGGATAGTCTGACTTGCAGACGCAGTTTTCTTCTTTGTAATGGCACCAGCTAAAACCTCCTGAGACCTGAGGGGGACTCACTGTAGTGCAGATCACTAGCATTGCTGACTGTTCTCAGTACACTAATAAACACTGGTTTTGTTCCCTCTGATGTTTTTGCGGAGTGCTGTCATGCTGCACTGCGAGATTGGTCCTCAGTGGAGAGGTTGTTGGTGCACTGATCCTTATCAGGTACCGGCTGGGTGGAGTAGAGGTAACATCACTGCTTTATAACCAAGGAGACCGTTGAGACACAGGTTTGAATCCCGGCAAGAGCACCTCTCCAGTAAGTGTTTTTGGGCAAGACACCTAACGGTACATACTCGCCACCCAGGACATACTTGAAAACGAGAGAAATCTCAAATGTATCCTTCCTGGGAAAATACTTTCTCAAAAAAAAAAGGAAACTTGCCGACAGTCAGTCAGTCGGTGCACCAAGTGAGCTGGGGATCTGTCTTGTCGGATTGCTCTGTACTCACAGTTGTCATTCAGCCCTGTGGCATGGAACTGGAAGTGACAGCAAATTATTCCATTCATTCAATAATATATGTAGGAAAATGCTAAATCGTATATATATATTTGGAGTGAATCCCTGTCAAATGAACCTGCCTTCTATTGAACATGACAGCACGTGCCCATTTAACACCTTATTTACCACAAATAATAATTGTGGAGAATGTCCTGAGAACGACCTTGAAAATGAGGCTTATGTCATGAGCGCTCTGAGCATGAGACCTCCCCGAAGAACTGACTCTCTGGGGGCCTCCATCTACTACCTTCATGCCCAGTATAGATATTATTTACAGAATTTGCCTTCTGTCCTATTGCAGGGAACCCTAGAAGGTTCGGATTCCTACGGTTTTAGTAGAGCATTCGGCATATTCCTTCTCTAGATATCTAAAAAAAAATCCTCTAGCAAATACAACGTTCCTGATTCACGCTCGCTTATAGGTTTCTCCGAAGTGAGCCCTACGTGAGAAACCTTTAGTTATGTTTGCCCGTGTTTATTATTAGGGATGGGCTAGGTTCGAATAGGTTTGAAAATTCGTGAACTTCGAACTTTTAGGGACGTTCGCTGAAAGTTCGAAAAAAAAAAAACATTTAAAAAAAAAATCCAAAAAATGCTTAAAAAAAACCTAAAAAAAATCTATAGATAAAGAGACTCTTTACTGCAGAATATAATAATAAACGGTTTATTAGATATTGCATTAAAATGGGAATGTTTTTAGCATTGAAGCCAATGGGATTCATAAACATTTCCCACTCCACACCTTGTTGGTCAAACCTTTCCCACTCGTTGGTGATAAAACATTTCCCATGGCTTCAAATCATGTCTAAACATGCGCAAAAGTGGTAAAAATGAGCTCAGCGCACAGTGGTGAAATGGCTCAGCACTCAGCAGTGTAAGGGTTAAATTTTTTATTTATTTTTTACTTTTTTTCATTGTTTCCTGTCCCCCAGGGCAGTACCCGGACCCCCATACACCTTTTATGGCCAATATCTTGCATATATGCCCTCTTGGAGGGGACCTTAATTTTCGAACGTTCAAGCCCCATTGACTTGCATTGTGTTCGAGTTCGCGGTCGAACTTTTTCGGAGTTCGAATGCGAACCGAAAACAGGGGTGTTCGGCCCATCACTAGTGTTATTTATCACTTTTATGTCGGAATCTTATTAAATGTTAAATCTTATATAAACTTCTGCGATCTATCCTCTGATACATTTAGGCTAGGGTCAGACGAACGCATTTTCACGTTGTCTGTGAAAAAGTGCGTTCGAACGAATGGACGTATTTTTTCACGGAGTACGCGATACCGGTCATACGATGCGCATTTTTCGTCCGTGATTTTGTACGGATCATCAATAAAACACTTTGTGCATCTGGACGTTATGTTGGCTGGACATTAGTAGCGTCTGACATCTCCAATTCACGCACACACGCCGCTAGCGGACGCAGCGCACTCTGTACGTCTGTACTAGCGGTTTTACGTTCTCGAAAAAATGCGTTCATTTTCCACTTGCGTTGCGCAGCCGGACTTTCGTGCCACCGTACTTCGTATATTGGCCGTCATTGCCCGTCATTTGCTGCTAGTGCGGCCGTGATTAAGTGTGCCTGCACGCGCGTTCGCACTGCCTCAGTCTGACCCTAGCCTTAAGACCTATAGATTCATCAGTTCACAGAACGTTGAATTGCAACGAAATTTCAGCAAAATGCCCTGATCCTCAGTGTTTTGTTCCGACAGGTTTAAACAGGTGAATTTAATAGATTTTAATGTAATATATAGAATATCTTTTTTTTAAAAATTCTACAAACCGTTATTTTTATTCTTTACAAAACCTTATTTTTTTACTTTGTAAAAGACCTTTTCGTATTTTTTTAAAAGATTTTTTTCTGAATTTTTTTAAAAGACATTTTTAATATTTTTTTAAAGGACCTTTTTATTATTTAGACACATTTTCATTGATTTAAGCTCTTATTAGAAGCATGAGAGACAGAAGAGACAGATTTTTTTTTCTCATTACGGTGGAATTTGCTGATGCAGAAACGCAAGTCTCTATCATGCTTTCTCTCACGCTTCTCCTCTTTACTTCTACCTTTCTCCTTAAATGGAACTCCTGCCCCTCTACCACCAACCCCTACACTATCTGAATCTCTCCCTCCCTCCTCTCGTCCCACATGATGGCCTCACATGAGCTCCTTTGTTTCCTCAGAACATGGTCTCCCTCTAACTCTCGTGCTGCCAATCACTCCCACGCCCACAAATCCCATTCCCACCTTCTCTTTCTCACCCTCCTGCTGTTACTCTATTCAGGTGACATATCCCCTAACCCTGGCCCCACAACACATCCAATACTTCCCTCTCATCCTATCTCCATCGCACATAAATCACCTCCCTGCAAGCCCAGCAACCTCATTCCCATCATCCCTCAGCGCCTGTCCTCTTTCTCCTGCGCCCTCTGGAACGCTCGCTCTGTGTGCAACAAACTCACAACCGTCCATGACCTCTTCCTTTCAAACTCCTTCAACCTCCTAGCTTTAACTGAAACCTGGCTAACTCCCTCTGACACGGCCTCCGTTGCTGCTCTCTCACATGGCGGTCTACACTTGAGCCATACCCCCAGACCGGGTGAGAGAAATGGTGGCGGGGTCGGGCTCCTGCTCTCTCCCACCTGCACCTACCAGCATCTCCCTCCACCCCCATCCCTCTCCTTCTCCTCCTTCGAGACACACTGCATCCGCCTGTTCTCTCCTCTGGCTCTCAGGGTGGCAGTCATCTACCGCCCACCGGGACCAACCTCCCAGTTCTTTGACCACTTTGCTACCTGGCTTTCTCACTTCCTGTCTTCTAATCTTCCATGCCTAATTCTCGGGGACTTCAACATTCCCATTGACGATCCTTCCGCTCCTGCTGCCTCCAAACTTCTTTCACTCACGTCCTCCCTTGGACTCACACAATCCTCCCTCCTCCCTACCCACCGCGATGGTCACGTTATTGACCTGGTCTTTTCCAACCTCTGCTCCATTTCTGAGTTCAAATGTCGCCCTTTCCCCATCTCTGACCACCACCTTCTCTCTTTCAACCTATCTGGACTTCCTAAACACCCTGCTCCCCCACCCCGCACACACACTCGCATAAATCTACATGCTGTGGACCCCCATCAATTCTCCAACCTACTTCACCACCTCCCTCATACCTCATCCTTCACCTGCCCTGATGCTGCCACTAATCACTACAACACTACGCTTATCTCTGCTCTAGACACTCTTGCTCCTCTTCGACTCTGCAAGCCCCACGCCGCCAGCTTCAGCCCTGGCACACCCTCCAAACTCGCTACCTGCAAAGATGCTCCCGCACTGCAGAGCGTGCCTGGAGGAAATCCCGCTCTGAAGCTGATTTTGTTCACTTCAAGTTTATTCTCCGGTCATACACCTCTGCCCTCCACTTGGCCAAACAATCCTTCTTCTCATCTCTTATATCTACGCTGTCCTCCAACCCTAAACGGCTCTGGTCCACCTTCAACACCCTCCTCCACCCACCTGCACCTCCCCCCTCAGCTGCCTTCAGTGCTCAAGACCTGGCAGACTACTTCCTCAGTAAAACTCTAACTATCAGAAGCAACATCCCAACACAAGATAGTTATCTGCCACCTCCACTCCCACAGGTCCCCTCTGCCACCCTCTGCCACTTTCTCCCAACCACTGAGGAGGAAGTCAATTCCTTATTGTCCTCCTCACATCTCACCACGTGCCCGCTCGACCCCATTCCCTCACATCTAATTCCTCCCCTCTCCTCCTCCCTCACCCCTGCTCTCACACACATCTTCAACCTATCTCTCTCCACTGGCTCCTTTCCATCCGCCTTCAAACACGCACTAGTTACCCTTTACTAAAGAAACCATCCCTAGACACCAACTCTCCATCCAACTACCGCCCTGTATCCCTGCTTCCCTTCACATCAAAGCTCTTAGAAAAACTAGTCTTCAACCGCCTCTCCCTCTTCCTGTCCTCCAATTCCCTACTTGACCCCCTGCAATCTGGCTTCCGTCCGCTACACTCAACTGAAACTGCCCTCACCAAAGTCACCAACGACCTCCTAACTGCTAAAAAACACGGCCACTATTCTATTCTCATCCTGCTTGACCTCTCGGCTGCTTTTGACACTGTTGACCACCCCCTCCTTCTACAGACCCTCAACTCTCTGGGTCTCGGTGACACTGCACTTGCTTGGTTGACTCCTATTTATCCAACAGGTCCTTCTGTGTGTCCTTTGCTGGTAACTCCTCCTCTTCATTGCCTCTATCTGTTGGTGTACCTCAAGGCTCTGTCCTTGGTCCTCTGCTCTTTTCCATCTACACCTCCTCCCCGGGCAAAATCATCAACAGCTTTGTCTTTAATTACCACCTCTACGCTGATGACACTCAGATCTACCTCTCTACCCCTGATCTCTCTCCCCCTGTCCTTTCAAAAGTCAGTGACTGTTTATCTGGCATCTCCTCCTGGATGGCCTCCCACCACCTAAAGATCAACATGTCAAAGACTGAGCTCCTACTTATTCCTCCCTCTAATGCCTCCCCACCTCCTGACTTCTCTATCACGGTGGAGGGTATCACCATCTCCCCATCAAACCAAGTTCGCTGTCTTGGAGTTACACTGGACTCTGCTCTTTCCTTCATCCCCCACATCAAGTCTCTTTCCTCCTCCTGCCGATACCAACTGCGTAATATTTCCAGAATTCGGCCATTTCTTACCGCGGTCACCACAAAAACAACTCATACACGCCCTGGTAATCTCCCGACTCGACTATTGCAATAATCTCTTATCTGGCCTCCCTCTGTCCCGCCTCTCCCCCCTACAATCCATCCTGAATGCCTCCGCCAGGCTAATTCACCTCACCCGCCGCTCTGTCTCTGCCGCTCCCCTCTGCGAGTCCCTTCACTGGCTCCCCATCCACTGCAGAATTAAGTTCAAAATCCTTATCCTTACCTACAAAACCCTCACTAACTCAGCGCCCCACTACCTGTCCTCACTAATCACCAAATACACCCCAGCCCGCTCCCTAAGGTCAAACAGTGACCTGCGCCTAGCTTCTCCCCGCATCACCTCTTCCCATGATAGACTGCAGGATTTCGCACGCGCAGCCCCCACTCTCTGGAACGCTCTCCCTCGTGCTGTCAGACTTTCCCCTAACTTCTCTTCCTTCAAACGCTCCCTGAAAACATTCCTATTTAGGGAAGCCTACCACCCAACTCACTGACGCAACCATCAATCACTCTCACCTTACAGTCCTCTCCTCCTGTTTCCAACCCCAACCCTCCTAGATTGTGAGTTCCTACGGGAATAGGGCCCTCATCTCCTCCTGTACTGTTTGTCAAATGTTGTTCAATGTATTGTAACCCTGTCTGTACTGTGCTTATTGTACAGCGCTGCGGAATATGCTGGCGCTTTATAAATAAATAATAATAATAATAATAATAAAATGCAGTTTCGGCACAATTCAGCACTTTTCACCGACGTCCGATAACTGTTTTGGTTGACTCAATTTTCAGCAAAATACGGTGAACTGACCATTTTTCTGGGAAATGGAATCACCAAAGTGAGCTGAAGTGTGAAACGGTGTTCAATTTCGGTGCTTTGTGAATAATCCTGAAGCATTATTTGGATTTCTTCTGTGACTTTTATTGATTTCTACCAGATTTTGGTTAAATTCAGCTTTTACAAGAAATTACGAGATTCTGAGAATAAATATGCGTCTCATGTTAGAAGCCGCATTCTGACTTCTAGTTCTCGTTTTCCTGCCCATTATGGGAATACAGTGGTTGACCAGGTCGACCATAATGATAGCAGTCACAAGGTTTTCTAAACATTCCAAATCCACAAACCATACGCAAATGGAGCAAATATGTAAAACAATCTAAATATTATTATATCTGCAAAAAACCCTAATTGCATATAAATTGAAAAGCTGTTGCTCAATAAGAAGATGTAATTCGGATATCAAAAATATTGACATTCAAAGTGAATGTGCTGATGGTAACATGAGACTTACTAAAACGTTCTGCATATCTAAAGCCACACGAAAAAAAACAAAAAACAATGGATTAACTTGAAACTGATACGCTACAACAGTGGTGTCTAACCTTGGCCCTCCAGATGTTTCGGAACTACTTCTCCCATGATGCTCAGTCACTCATTAAGTCAACAGAGCATCATGGGAGATGTAGTTCCAAAACATCTAGAGGGCCATGGTTGGACACACCACTGCTCGACACATTGTGAGTGCTCAAGCTTATCTGAGTGGTCACACAGCTGGAGCTCCCTGTCCCACTGAGGGGAGCTCAGAGGGCTAATTCAGCCATCCTAATGCAGGGGCTTAGTTCTAGCCAGAACATAAGCTCAGAGAGCCCTCAGCTCAGGTTTCAGGGCTTGGGAGACCTTTGGGAACAAGGCTTATCCAATGGATTCAAAGCTTTCCTGCAATGAGAGCCACTAGATTGGCTGGAGCGCACAGCTTCCCCTGTGGTCACATGACATGCTGAGCTGGAAGCATGTCAGATCCTGCAGAGATCAGAGGGAGACCAGCGCTGGATTCAAGGGAACTAGGGTTAAAAAAAATGTGGAGAGAGCAATGTTTAATCCCTCCATTTCCTAACCGCTCCATATTTAACCCTATTTTATCCTTTTAAAGGGATGTCTTAGTAATGTTTAATTGTACCCTAAATATAATCTATTTCCTACCAACTGCATCATGATGCTCTCCGAAACAAAGAAAAGGCTAGCCCAATAATGACCGTCATCACCTATTTAGCTGAAAAGTAGAGCTGCTTACCAGTAGGGATGAGCCAAACCCCCTCCCGAGTTCGGTTCGGGCCCAAACCAGAACTTTCCATATGTTCGGGTCCGAACCCGTACTCGAACTCCATAGAAGTCAATGGGGCTGAAAATTCGGTTTTTAGAGTGCCCTCCAAGAGGGCATATATGCTAGATATTTGCCATAAAAGGTGTATGGGGGTCCGGGTAGTGCGCTGGGGGACAGGAAACAAGGACAAAAAGTTTTTAAAAAAACGTTTTTAAAAGGGACAGTGAGTGTTCCATGAAATAAGGGTTAAAAATAAAAATGAAAAATTCCTTCAAATATCGTGCCTAGGAGGTCCCCATAACCTGCCCGTGAAGTGGCGGATTTCTAGGATGTATAGAAACACTTAAAAACAAAAAAATGACGTTTCAAATGATGGTAAACAGTTTTCCTTTAATCTATCCATAAACAACTGCTTGGGGCGGCAGTCTGTATGAAAAGAGGAGACATTTTCAGACACGCAGAAAAAGTTTACTGATTTTTTGGCGGTGAAAAGCAGGAGAATGGAAAATTCTAGACCAAATAGCCGATTTGGAAAGTGAGATAAATGGGAGAATTTTTCTGGTTTGGCTATGTTGACCTAGAATTTTCTCTTCAGTCATTCTCCTGAGTTTCACCTTTCTCTGAATAACCCTGTCAGGGTTATTCAGAGAGCGGTGAAGAGCAGGAGAATGACTGGAGAATGGAAAATTCTAGGTCAAAATAGCCAAACCAGAAAAATTCTCCCATTTAGGCTAGGGTCAGACTAGCAAATTTTTAATGTGCATTTAGGCGCACTTAATCACGGCCGCACTAGCAGCAAATGACGGGCAATGACGGCCAATATACGAAGTACAGTCGCACGAAAGTCCGGCTGCGCAACGCAAGTGGAAAATGAACGCATTTTTTCAAGAACGCAGAACCGCTAGTACGGACGTACAGAGTGCGCTGCGTCCACTAGCGGCGTGTGTGCGTGATTTGGAGACGTCAGACCCTGCTCATGTCCGGCCAACATAACCTCCAGACACCCAAAGTTTCCTGGTTTGGATCCGTTAAAAATCACGCACAAAAATGCGCATCGTATGACCGTTTTCGCGCATTCCATGAAAAAATACGGCAATGCGTTCAGACGCACTTTTTGACGGTCGCTGTGAAAAATGCGTTAGTCTGACCCTAGCTTTATCTCACTTTCCAAATCGGCTATTTGGTCCAGATTGTTCTCTTTTCCTGCCATTCTCCTGGTTTTCACCTTTCTCTGAACAACCCTGAGAGAGAGGTGAAAGCCAGGAGAACTGGCAGGAGAAGAGAACAATCTAGACCAAATAGCCGATTTGGAAAGTCAGATAAATGGGAGAATTTTTCTGGTTTGGCTATTTTGACCTAGAATTTTCCATTCTCCAGTTATTCTCCTGCTTTTCACCGCTCTCTGAATAACCCTGTGAATGTTTAATCCAGAGGTGAAAAATAACATTGCTTTAGATGTTAAAAGCGGGCAATGAGGAAATTTTGCATTTTTTCACACAGCAGTTAAATGCAGCATATTAGGAAGTTTTAGGAGGGAAATTACTCACTCAGAACAGAAGCAGACACCCCACACCTTCATTCTACATAAAATGTAACAAATTGATTAGACCAGACTAAAACATCTGTTGTTGTTATGCCGTTTGAAAAAAAAAAGGTCATTTAGAGGTGAGAATCTTTGCACCTAGACATTAGTTTTTAATTCAATATCTAATAAACCGTTGCTTAAAATATTCTGCAGTAAAGAGTCTCTTTATTTCTAGATTTTTTAGTATTTTTTAAGCATTTTTTATACTTTTTTCAAAATTTCTTTTTTTTTCCCGAACTCGAACCGAACACACCCAAAAAGTTCGAAGTTCGCGAACTTTCGAACTGCCAAAGTTCGTGCCGAACTCTGAACCGTCCGAACCCAAACAGCTCATACCTACTCATCAGTACGCCTCATCGGCGTTAACCCCCTCCTGTCAGGCGACACTCACCCTTCACGAAGGGGTTTAGTAATACGAAACATTTAAAAATAAAAAAAGTCTTTAAAAAAAATAATGTTTTTTGCAAAACATAAGAATAATAAATGTTCATTAAAAAAGATGTTCTATTTATTACACTGAAACCTATGGGATTCGTCTTTTTAAACCTGTCGAATTGAAACATCAAAAATTAGGTAAATTTCGCCACAATTTGGCATTTTGTGAATAGGCAAATTGATACTTCTCAATGGAACAATTTCGGTGCTGCCGAATTGCACTGTATTTCGCCATGAATTCACCATGAATTTGGTGAATTGACAGCTTTGTGAATAGACAAATCGCAGATACGGTGAAATTCGCTGTTCGGTGCAATTCGGTGGCAATTTTCCTGAATAACCCCTCAAGTGTTAAACTTTTCAGTCCAATATTCATGCACGGTAAAGTACTTGGCCATAATCTGATCGTAAAATGTTCATATAGGACCGCGTCAGACGAACGCAGTCATCACGTCCGTGTCGCCGCACAGTTTAACGTCTTTCGTAGCATTGATTTGTGATCAATAGAGACCAAACACGAAGTACATGCGCAACGAAGTGCGCACGCACCACGCAGGTGGCAACACATGCCATTTAGGTCTCAACGTAAAAGCGCTATGATGGACGCCCAGAGTGCACTGCATCCACGTAGCGGCCTGTGTGCGTGATGATGCGACGTCAGACGCAGTGCATTTGCAACGTCCATCAAGTTGAGGCTCAGAAGTTTTTTTGGTCTGGCTGACTGTACCTGTCATTTAATTATAATTAATTTTGTTTCCCATATTTCCCTTTTTTTTCTACATCAGTCAAAAAAAAAACAGAGCGTGTGGTATCTACAGTATCTTCCGTCTGTCCGTTATGCACGCACGCAGAGTGCACTCAGACTGCGTTCGTCTGACATTAGCCTAAAGGAACACGGTGAAGGGAGACACCTAGTGACACACATGAAGTCTCATGAAAACACATTAACGTATGAAATTGATAAAAGGACATGCTGTTAGCGTCCAATAGTACCCTAAAAATATCATACCCAGGGGTCAAGTCCTTCCTTAAAAATAAATAAGTGGGAACTCTCCAAGATTACTGATCTTTTGGATCAACAGCAGTAGGTTATGTGCGAGAGGCTGAACCCGATGGACGCATGTCTTTTTTCAGCCTATATAACTATGTATAACTATGTATTATGTATAACTGCTGCCCAACGAACCGGTGACAGGTTGCACTTAACCATGTTAAACCGGGGTCAGACAAGCGTTTTTAGGAGTGGAAGGAACATCCGTGAGAGTGTGACGTTCCTTCCACTCTGACACCCATCTGGCCACCTCGTTGAGCGCAGTTAGTGCGCTCAGCACTGCAAGGCTCGATCCTCCTATGGAGTATAGCACTTTGCAGCCCCGTCGACCGTGCGTCGTAGCACTTCGACGGGGAGGCTTTCCGCACGGCTGCAGCACGTTCACTGTAGTGTGCGCGCGCTACAGCATGTGGCCAGCCTCGTCGAAGCGTCACATCAGTATGGGTGCGTGTAGTGTGCTCGTCTGACCCCAGCCTTAGTCACATATAGCGCAAACAGGTTCCATAGCGCTTTACAATGGGCAAGCACAAACGTGAGACATAATAAAGATACATTAGGAACAGAGGGCCCTGCCTGTAGGATAACTGTCCTCCTAATACAGCACTTTATACAAGTGCTGAGCCAGACATCCCGTGAGCTTACAATCTAAGGGACAGAGGTAAGTGAAACAGAAGGGAGCAGGGGGAGTGTGGAGCTGGTGGGCAGAAAGAAAATAGCAGGGATTGCATGGGAAGGACTAGAAGTTTGGGCTTGAAAAGGGTGATGAGAAAGAAAAGTGGAAGCAGCTAGAAGGGAGAGCTATACGTTTAGGTCTGGGACTGGGTGGGAGCGGGGTTGGGACTCCAGAGTGAAAATGCAGGAGCTGGAAAGGGTGATGGTTTTGGATGGTGAGCCACAGCCACTCAAATAAGATATAAAATGTCTAAATGTAAGCTGGCGTTTAGGGAACCATTTTGATAATTGTAATATGTAAAATATATTTCTGGTGACATGATGAGGAAACATAACGACGGAGGCCTAACTGCATTCTTGTTTCTGTAACTCAATGTCAGTCCTATTCCCTCAGCATAGGACATTAGAGAAGCTCTGGGCCTTGTTCAACGGCTGGTGCAGAAAAAAAGCAAGAAGATAAATAAAAGAATCTGCATGCGCAGCTTTTACCGCAACTCGTCCTTGGTAGGTGCGTTTTTAGCACTTGGCCCCAGAAGTAGGTGCAGGCTGTACCACCTCTTACCATTTACCGCCTATTCCTTATAGATTTGTCAGGGTTACTGGTTCTAAGACTTCAGACCGGCGTCAATCCCGTGCTAGGGGAACCTAGGCCATGTAGATGGCACTTCACGCCATTCGATGCTAACCCACGTCATACCGTAGCACCATTTTCTGGTGTGACTTCTCCCCGCATCATTCTGATGGGCGATTCGGACGCAAAAACGCTTGCCCGTGTCTTCCCTTCATACATAATGACGCTGTGGATTACACATCATCACGTCTTCAATGCGTATGGACTTTCTGGCGCTGAAGATGATACAACAAAAGGCATAGACTGGCCACCTCTATAAACCTTTGCCAAGGGATCCGTCTTTGCCTTGTGGTTTCTTCTGGACTCAAATGTAACTTGTGTGTATGACCCCGGCTAATTTCTGACATTGCTCTAGTCATTCCTTGCTCCGGGGATCCCTGGTGTTGCGTGTAGGGGTCTCTCACTCCCCTCTCCATTGCGCAAAAGACTGTAGCATAACTAAACCACTCTCAGGGCCAGATTCCACATGAGTTGTTAACGTTGAGGGAGCCAAGAAGAATACCGGTCGCACTTGTGTAAACCTTTACACAAACGTCCTGTCAACCATGTGTTAAGGTCGCAGCTGCCTATTGTACATTAGTGATTCCTGCACTTTGTACAAGATGCACCAATGTTGAGGCAGCCGGAGAATAACTGGATAACTTGGATAACTTGGAGATTCCAAGGTCGCTCGTTATTTGTGCCTGCAGTTGCTAGTCCTGCCATTACACATGCAGATACTTGGCAGGGACGTGGCAGCTTTTATTGGTGAAGGGGGTAAATAACCTGCAACCCAAGTGATTTTCCATAAAACCACTGGCAGGATCCATTTTACAGAAAATGACTCTCCTTTACCCACACGGTAAATATAGACAGGCGGTCTCCCACTGTATATGTTCACCCCCTTACAGACTTCTAGCTCCCCTGTCACCTTTGATTTCCTCTCTGGTTTAATTGAGATTCCATTCAGTAAATCAATCATTGTTGCTGGATTCTATCGCCCACCGAGCTCTCCAGTGCACTCCCTCTCTGACATATCTCAAATCCTTAATAACCTACTTGCCCAAAACCAAAAAAGTGAAATGCTGGTCCTTGGCGATTTTAATACAGATTGGCTAAATCCTAAAAACAATAAACACTGCTCACTGTTAAAAACTTTGCAGCTAACTCCATTAATCTCCTCCCCCACTCGCATTAATATGAAAAGCCCTAACCATACTTTGCTGGACTGGATTCCCTCCTCATCTCCTGATCAAATACAGGAGGCAGGTGTTCTCGCTAATAGCTTTAGTGACCATTGTCTAGTGTACTGCGTGCGCAAAATAAAGGCCATGAAATCTCCCCCAAAGGTAATCACCACCAGGTCTTTCAAGAAATTTATTCTTGAATCCTTCCTAAGTGATCTCAAACAGCTCCCCTGGTACAGACTAAACCTAATCCCAGACCTAGACTGTACAATTGAATACTTTCAGTCTGAGCTCCTGCAAGTCTGAAATTCCCATGCCTCGCTGCGTAAAGTGCGAGTAAAACGGACCCATCTCCCCTGAGTTACAGCTGATCTTACACTAATGTACCAGCTTAGAGATTCACTGTGGTCAAATTTCAAGAGTACTGGTTTCATGAACGATCACTACGAATACCGAAAATGCCGGAATGAATGCACAAAACAAACAAAAATGGCTAAAGCCCATTACTTCAATGAAAATCTAAACAATAACATATCAAACCCTAGAAACTTTTGGAGAACCATAAGTAACATACAAGCACCCCCAGTTCACTCCCAGCTGGCTGCTGTCAAAGTAAACAACCAAACCCTGCAACACCCCCTAGATGTAGCAAATGTCTTTAATGGTTATTTTGTTGGATGCGCCACCACTTTGATTGCCAAGCTAGGAAATGACATGCAATCAGAAAGGCCTCATGCAGGTCAGGCCCCACCAACTGTGCAAAGTCCCTGTATCAGACAGGAATTCAGTTTTAGACCAGTGCCTGTCAGTGTCGTTACTAAACTTCTCCGTAAGCAAAAAATGAAATACCAGTGTGGACCTGATCAAATACCAGCAATGTTGCTGAAAATCAGTGCACCGGCAATTGCAAATCCTGTCGCAACCCTAATCAATGAATCACTGGCAACTGGATACATACCCAAACTCTGGAAGACTGCGAGAGTGGTACCTATCCATAAAAGTGGTGACAGTACTTTGGTATCCAACTACTGTCCGATATCGTTGCTCCCTGTAATGTCAAAAATTTTGGAAAAATGCGTCTACACACAATTACGTGATTATTATCAATATTGGAACTACTTAACCCCAGATCAATCCGGCTTTCGTCCAAATCACTCAACTACAACCGCCCTTTTAAAAGTCTGCAATGATATCCAAGCCGGGATGGAACAAGGAAACCTAACTGGAGCCATCTTCCTTGATTTTGCAAAGGTCTTTGACACAGTAGACCATGGCATCTGGTTAGAAAAACTTAAAAACTCTGGCATTGGTGATCGCACGCTAACCTGGTTTCAATCATATGCATCCGACCGATCACACTATGTGTCAATTTCTGGCAGCTCCTCCCTCCCCTTCCCTGTCACTTGCGGTGTACCCCAAGGCTCAATACTCGGCCCCCTGCTATTCACAATATTCATAAATGATCTGCCCAACGTCTGCAAAGCCTCATCTGTACATATGTATGCAGACGACAAAGTAATCTATACCAGCAAACCAAATCTCCGGCAGCTGGAAGCCGTGCTGCAAGAACAATTCACAGAGGTTGAAAAGTGGATCAAACACAACAAACTTTTTTTAAATACTGACAAACCTGTAACGATGCGCTTTTGTACAGCACCTAAACTACACAAATTGCAAAATCCCCACTTATGTGTTGGGACAAAATCAAATGGCACGCTGACCACAGTCACTTCTCTCAAATATCTAGGTATGTGGTTGGACCCTAATCTACCCTTTGGCCCCCACATCAAAAAACTCTCATCTAAACTTTACCCCAAACTAGGTGCCCTGTACAGAAACAAATCCTGCCTGAGCCCCGCGGTAAGAAAGCAGATTGTACAACAACTGCTTCTGCCGGCTATTGAATACGGAGATGTAGTGTATGCAGCCGCCCCGCTAACACATCTTCAGAAACTTACTACATTGTATAACTCATTCTGCCGCTTTGCATTACAATGTAACTACATGACCCACCATTGTGACATGTTAAAAGAGCTAAACTGCCCATCGCTGGAGTCTAAACGCACCCTTCACCTTTCCAGCCTGGTGTTTAAGAGCTTTTCTGGGAAGCTGCCACCCTATCTGAATAGACTGCTTCCCCCAGCAGCTCCCTCATCCTATAACCTCCGATCCAGGACCAACACCTTACTTGCAATACCACAATACAAAAAGAAAGTGGCTCGGTCCTCATTTTCCTACAGAGCACCACAATTATGGAATAACCTCCCAGACACCATCAAATCTTCCCCCAGTCTTAAGTCACTCAAGAGTAGACATGTGCATTCATTTTAGTACTAAAATTATTTAGTCCGAATTTTGGGATAATTTAGTTTTAGTATGACTCAAGAGATACGGAGCCAGGCTCCAGTGTCATTTAAGTGGCATTCTTAAGTGGACGTTCAGAGTTGATTCCTGGAGTTTTATCCAAGATCCCCTACGCCATCACGATCCCTAATTCCTGTGTCTCCTCTTTCCACAGGTAGGCATTATCACCCATCACCCATCATCATCCAGACAGACCCACCACATCTCAACTGATCCCCTGCATACTTTTGCTGGTAGGCATTATCACCCATCACCCATCATCCACAGACACCCACATCTCAACTGATCCCCTGCATACTTTTGCTGGTAGGCATTATCACCCATCACCCATCATCCACAGACACCCACATCTCAACTGATCCCCTGCATACTTTTGCTGGTAGGCATTATCACCCATCATCCACAGACACCCACATCTCAACTGATCCCCTGCATACTTTTGCTGGTAGGACCCCCATCACCCAGTATTCGCAGGCACCCACATTATAACGTTTCCTTGTTTTTTTTCTGTTTTTTTTATTTATTTTTGTTTTTCTCCACCATTTGCTTTGCTAATTAGCATGTGAATCTCCTGCCCTATTGATACAGCCCATCCAGCTTCAGGTGTTTACCTTCCTAACTGCCTGAATGCAATCAGTCCGCCCTATATAACAACTATACCAGGCTCCACTGAGCCAGGCTCCAGTGTCATTTAAGTGTCATTCTTAAGTGGACGTTCAGGGTTGATTCCTGGAGTTCAGTGGCATTCTTAAGTGGACGTTCAGAGTTGATTCCTGGAGTTCAGTGGCATTCTTAAGTGGACGTTCAGAGTTGATTCCTGGAGTTGCGGGACTGGAGGAAGGAACTGCAAAACTGCAAGGCCCACTTTTTTACTCTGGTAAACTCACGTCTATATCATGCTTTCTCTCACGCTTCTGCTCTTTACTTCTACCTTTCTCCTTAAATGGAACTCCTGCCCCTCTACCCACCGCCCCTACACTATCTGCATCTCTCCCTCCCTCCTCTCGTCCCACATGATGGCCTCGCATGAGCTCCTTTGTTTCCTCAGAACATGGTCTCCCTCTAACTCTCGTGCTGCCAATCACTCCCACTCCCACAAATCCCATTCCCACCTTCTCTTTCTCACCCTCCTGCTGTTACTCTATTCAGGTGACATATCCCCTAACCCTGGCCCCACAACACATCCAATACTTCCCTCTCATCCTATCTCCATCGCACATAAATCACCTCCCTGCAAGCCCAGCAACCTCATTCCCATCATCCCTCAGCGCCTGTCCTCTTTCTCCTGCGCCCTCTGGAACGCTCGCTCTGTGTGCAACAAACTCACAGCCGTCCATGACCTCTTCCTTTCAAACTCCTTCAACCTCCTAGCTTTAACTGAAACCTGGCTAACTCCCTCTGACACGGCGTGTGTTGCTGCTCTCTCACATGGCGGTCTACACTTGAGCCATACCCCCAGACCGGGTGAGAGAAAGGGTGGTGGGGTCGGACTCCTGCTCTCTCCCACCTGCACCTACCAGCATCTCCCTCCACCCCCATCCCTCTCCTTCTCCTCCTTCGAGACACACTGCATCCGCCTGTTCTCTCCTCTGGCTCTCAGGGTGGCAGTCATCTACCGCCACCGGGACCAACCTCCCAGTTCTTTGACCACTTTGCTACCTGGCTTTCTCACTTCCTGTCTTCTAATCTTCCATGCCTAATTCTCGGGGACTTCAACATTCCCATTGACGATCCTTCCGCTCCTGCTGCCTCCAAACTTCTTTCACTCACGTCCTCCCTTGGACTCACACAATCCTCCCTACCCACCGCGATGGTCACGTTATTGACCTGGTCTTTTCCAACCTCTGCTCCATTTCTGAGTTCAAATGTCGCCCTTTCCCCATCTCTGACCACCACCTTCTCTCTTTCAACCTATCTGGACTTCCTAAACACCCTGCTCCCCCACCCCGCACACACACTCGCAGAAATCTACATGCTGTGGACCCCCATCAATTCTCCAACCTACTTCACCACCTCCCTCATACCTCATCCTTCACCTGCCCTGATGCTGCCACTAATCACTACAACACTACGCTTATCTCTGCTCTAGACACTCTTGCTCCTCTTCGACTCTGCAAGGCCCCACGCCGCCAGCTTCAGCCCTGGCACACCCTCCAGACTCGCTACCTGCAAAGATGCTCCCACACGGCAGAGTGTGCCTGGAGGAAATCCCGCTCTGAAGCGGATTTTGTTCACTTCAAGTTTATTCTCCGGTCATACACCTCTGCCCTCCACTTGGCTAAACAATCCTTCTTCTCATCTCTTATATCTACGCTGTCCTCCAACCCTAAACGTCTCTGGTCCACCTTCAACACCCTCCTCTACCCACCTGCACCTCCCCCCTCAGCTGCCTTCAGCGCTCAAGACCTGGCAGACTACTTCCTCAGTAAAACTCTAACTATCAGAAGCAACATCCCAACACAAGATAGTTATCTGCCACCTCCACTCCCACAGGTCCCCTCTGCCACCCTCTGCCGCTTCCTCCCAGCCACTGAGGAGGAAGTCAATTCCTTATTGTCCTCCTCACATCTCACCACGTGCCCGCTCGACCCCATTCCCTCACATCTAATTCCTCCCCTCTCCTCCTCCCTCACCCCTGCTCTCACGCACATCTTCAACCTATCTCTCTCCACTGGCTCCTTTCCATCCGCCTTCAAACACGAGCTAGTTACCCCTTTACTAAAGAAACCATCCCTAGACCCCAACTCTCCATCCAACTACCGCCCTGTATCCCTGCTTCCCTTCACATCAAAGCTCTTAGAAAAACTAGTCTTCAACCGCCTCTCCCTCTTCCTGTCCTCCAATTCCCTACTTGACCCCCTGCAATCTGGCTTCCGTCCTCTACACTCAACTGAAACTGCCCTCTCCAAAGTCACCAACGACCTCCTAACTGCTAAAAAACATGGCCACTATTCTATTCTCATCCTGCTTGACCTCTCGGCTGCTTTTGACACTGTTGACCACCCCCTCCTTCTACAGACCCTCAACTCTCTGGGTCTCGGTGACACTGCACTTGCTTGGGTTGACTGCTATTTATCCAACAGGTCCTTCTGTGTGTCCTTTGCTGGTAACTCCTCCTCCTCATTGCCTCTATCTGTTGGTGTACCTCAAGGCTCTGTCCTTGGTCCTCTGCTCTTTTCCATCTACACCTCCTCCCTGGGCAAAATCATCAACAGCTTTGTCTTTAATTACCACCTCTACGCTGATGACACTCAGATCTACCTCTCTACCCCTGATCTCTCTCCCCCTGTCCTTTCAAAAGTCAGTGACTGTTTATCTGGCATCTCCTCCTGGATGGCCTCCCACCACCTAAAGATCAACATGTCAAAGACTGAGCTCCTACTTATTCCTCCCTCTAATGCCTCCCCACCTCCTGACTTCTCTATCACGGTGGAGGGTATCACCATCTCCCCATCAAACCAAGTTCGCTGTCTTGGAGTTACACTTGACTCTGCTCTTTCCTTCATCCCCCACATCCAGTCTCTTTCCTCCTCCTGCCGATACCAACTGCGTAATATTTCCAGAATTCGGCCATTTCTTACCGCTGTCACCACAAAACAACTCATACACGCCCTGGTAATCTCCCGACTCGACTATTGCAATAATCTCTTATCTGGCCTCCCTCTGTCCCGCCTCTCCATCCTACAATCAATCCTGAACGCCTCCGCCAGGCTAATTCACCTCACCCGCTGCTTTTTCTCTGCCGCTCCCCTCTGCGAGTCCCTTCACTGGCTCCCCATCCACTGCAGAATTAAGTTCAAAATCCTTATCCTTACCTACAAAACCCTCACTAACTCAGCGCCCCACTACCTGTCCTCACTAATCACCAAATACACCCCAGCCCGCTCCCTAAGGTCAAACAGTGACCTGCGCCTAGCTTCTCTCCGCATCACCTCTTCCCATGATAGACTGCAGGATTTCTCACGCGCAGCCCCCACTCTCTGGAACACTCTCCCTCATACTGTCAGACTTTCCCCTAACTTCTCTTCCTTCAAACGCTCCCTTAAAACATTCCTATTTAGGGAAGCCTACCACCCAAATCACTGACACAACCATCAATCACTCTCACCTTACAGTCCTCTCCTCCTGTTTCCAACCCCAACCCTCCTAGATTGTGAGTTCCTACGGGAATAGGGCCCTCATCTCCTCCTGTACTGTTTGTCAAATGTTGTTCAATGTATTGTAACCCTGTCTGTACTGTGCTTATTGTACAGTGCTGCGGAATATGCTGGCGCTTTATAAATAAAGAATAATAATAATAATAAGTAGAAAAAACGAAAGAAACTAAAATAAAATGCACTACATTTTAGTTTCAGTCCTTTTTGTGATATTACATTGATAAGTGAAGGAGGCCAGCAATGAAGAGCGCAACATCGCAAAGCTACAGAAAAGGTTTGTATGTGTAATCCTTCCCGACCCCTACCCGAAAATCTGACAGTGATAGAGCCCCAGAATACTCACTCGCAGCACAGACAGCCAGCACAGGAGAGGAAACTTTTACTTAACCCTTGCATGTCTATGAGACAGACAAGATGATAAAAGCAGCTGGAAAAGGAAAACATTCAAATATATCACACTGAAAGCTAATGACAGAGGAGGGCTGGATAGTAAAAACCCCTTTATAACAAGCAGCGCTGGGAGAAGAGAGGGACTTTATAAAACGTGTGTTATCTCTTCTCCCGCTCTGCATAATAGGGGCTTAGGTCTGATACATTTTATATTATCCAGGAGCACTATCCCCCTTTCCTCATCTATAATACACGTTTTATATAAAGTCCCTCTCCTCTCCCAGTGCAGCTTGTTATAAAGGTTGTTTTACATCTGATACATTTAGTATCCAGCTCTCACAGTTACTCTGGTCATTATGAGCCTTCAGTGTGATTTATTTGAATGTTTTCCCTGGATTTAAAGGGTTTTATTTTATTATAAAAATAAATTTGCACCAGTCATCTCTTCTCTGAGCTTTCAGACCGATTTACTTTACTATTTCCCTCTCCCCTGCTTTTATAATCCTGTCTGTCTCCCCCACAGTGATACAAAGTTTAAGTAAAAGTTCCCTCTCCTGTGCTGGATAAGCATTGCATTCCGAAGTTCTGCACCCTCCACGTGCCAATGCAGTAGGATGTTCTATACAGAGAGGGGCATTAATTAATGCAGGAGGATGTTCTATACATTATACAAAGAAAGATATGAAGAGAGGAGGATGTTCTATACAGAGAGGGACATTAATTAATTCAGGAGGATGTTCTATACATTATACAGAGAGGGGTATTAATTAATGCAGGAGGATGTTCTATACATTATACAGAGAGGAGCCCTTTAAATCCAGTGGCTGTGAGTGCTGAGATCAGATGCTTCTTACAATATGTCTCAGTACGATAAATCAGGCTCAGCTGTTACAGTAACTGACTGCTGCTCATCACAGCACTCAGAGTTTCAGTAAAACAAGGAAATAATATTGTTCTAACCTTTTATATAAAAATATTATTTACTAGTTTGACTGAAACTCTGAGCGCTGTGAGGAGCAGCAGTCAGTTACTATAACAGCTTTGCTTGACACATTGTGCTGAGAGTGAGAGATACTGTAACAAGCAGCGATCTCAGCCTTCTGAGGAGCCACTACAATAGTAATTGTATCAACTGGTTTTCGGATGAATGAAATTAGTTTTCATACTAAAGAACTGAAAACGAATTTCTTTAGCAACTAAATAAAATGCATTTTAGGACTAATCCATTAGTTCAAAACGAAATTTTGTGCTGTGCACATGTCTAATATTGGGTTAAAACGGGAATATTTTTAACATTGAAGCCTATGGGATTCTCCTGAATAATCTTGCCGAATGAAACCACCGAATGGCAGGACATTTCGGGAACCTTTCACTGCTGGTTTGTGTTCTCTGAATAGCCGAAGCATTGCTTTTTAATGGGGATTCACTGCCCTCGAACAGGCACCGTATGTTCAGGCAATTCGCCAGGATTTGGCAAATTGCCTGCTCTCTGGATAGCCGAATGGCCAAGAAAGGTAACCGAACGCTGATTTTCAGCGTTCGGTTACCTTTCTCAAGCAATTCGGATCTCTTTGAATAACCCTGCATGTTTAAACGTGGTTTTAAGTCACGTATTATTATACCACCCAGACAAATTATATATCGTTCTTTCCGGCAGACTCGGCAGATTAATAATATATCATAATTATATATATATGTCATGTCCTGCCAGAATGCTATAACAATAAATGTAAAAAAAATGAGAATTTTCAATAAACTTTCAATCATCCACAGTGTGTAAAGTATTTTTTTTCACATTTTATTATCCGATCCTTTGCGGTTATATTCTATGGGGTAGACTTGGGAACCCCTTTTTTGGGGGGGGGGAATTATGTGATTTTAGCCAAACCCCCCAAAAAAAACATTGGTGAAGTATCATTGTTCACATTACAATTGAAATGTGAACAATAATGCTGCATCAAAAAAAATAGCATGTTTTTATTTTTTAATTAATTAATAATTTTTTTTATTATTTTTATTTTTAAACCATTTAACTTTACTTTTATCATTGTCATGTTTGATATCATTGGAAAGGACCCTTTCCAACTATATCAGGCATGACCCCCTAGCTGCCACCGATCAGGAGATAGGGGGGTTCTTTGAACCCCTTTATCTCCTCTATGGGACTTCCATAGGAAATCCCTTTGCAGCTAGGGACTTCCCCAGTTAACTGACATCATCGCGCATGGCGCGATGAGTCAGTTGACGTGGGGGGACCAAGAGGTGGGGGCTGCCATCCAAGATGGCGGCCCCCACCGGAAATAGGCCGCGATCGGGCACGAATTAGTGCCCGGTTGCGACTCGGCAACTAAGGGGTTAACCCCCATACATCGCTGGAAAGGTCAGGCTGTGACCGTTCCAGCGATGCTGGCCACAGCCTTCTAGCCCCCGGAAGGATCCCTCCCCTCCAGGTGCTTCCCCATGCTCCGGCGGGGGTGCTCCTGAAACTGACGTCATCGCGCCAGCGCGATGACGTCAGTGCACCGGGAGGATATAAAAAACGCAGATCAGGCTTCATAGAAGCCAGATCTGCGTGGGAGCCGCCGGGGAGGTGAGTATAACCTCCGACTGGGCTCGTTCCATACCGTCCTTCGGCGTTAAAGCCCGCCAAATGCAGGACGGCATGGAACGTCCTGTGGCGTTAAGGGGTTAAGTTATATTTTTTGGAGGAAGGATTTTACCAGGAAGGATACATTGTGATTTCTCTCGTTTTCAAGTATGTCCTGGGTGGCGAGTATGTACCGTTAGGTGTCTTGCCCAAGGACACTTATTGGAGAGGTGCTCTTGCCGGGATTGAACCTGTGTCTCCATGGTTATAGAGCAGTGATGTTACTTCTACTCCACCCAGCACGATTTTAATAGCAATTATTTTATATTAACTTTTTAGGCTTGAAAAAGTGTAATTGTTTTCTGATGCAACATTCTGAGATTAAGCTTTTATTTACCTCATCATTAAAACAATAAAGAAAAATAGTGTATAGTCGTTTCATGGCAACAGAATGTTTTATGGAGTTCAGGATGATGTCAGGAGCTAACGAGACAATTAAACAGGTTAACTAACTCAACACCCAAAGATATCTAAAGGGGATATTCACTAAGCCCTGAACTTGCCACCCAAGTGCACATTGAATTTCACTGTACGGTGCAATTTCATGGCAGCTTGCCTAACACAGAGAGTGTCATCTCTGCAGCCATCATACCAGATATACACAGAGAGTGTCAGCTCTGCAGCCATCATACCTGTTATACACAGAGAGTGTCATCTCTGCAGCCATCACACCTGTTATACACAGAGAGTGTCAGCTCTGCAGCCATCACACCTGTTATACACAGAGAGTGTCAGCTCTGCAGCCATCATACCTGTTATACACAGAGAGTGACATCTCTGCAGCCATCACACCTGTTATACACAGAGAGTGTCATCTCTGCAGCCATCACATCTGTTATACACAGAGAGTGTCAGCTCTGCAGCCATCACACCTGTTATACACAGAGAGTGTCATCGCTGCAGCCATCACATCTGTTCTACACAGAGAGCGTCAGCTCGGCAGCCATCACACCTGTTATACAGAGAGTGTCAGCTCTGCAGCCATCACACCTGTTATACAGAGAGTGTCAGCTCAGCAGCCATCAGATCTGTTATACAGAGAGAGTGTCAGCTCTGCAGCCATCAGCCTGCTATACAGTGTCAGCTCTGCAACCCTCAGATCTGTTATACAGAGAGAGAGTCAGCTCTGCAGCCATCAAACCTGTTATACAAAGAGAGTGTCAGCTCTGCAGCATCAGAACTGTCGCTGATGCCAATTCGGCGCAGTTCGGTTATCGGTGCACTTTGGTGGTTTTCACCGATGCCCGATAACTGCTTCGGCCACTCTGTTTTCGGCAAAATACAGAGACCTTTCGTTAAATAGTGAATTCACTGTATTTTGGGTGAAATAGAATCACCGACACGTGGCGAAATGGACCGAAACGTAAAGCATCGCAATTGTGCGCAGCTTCTCTGCTTTGTGAATAGACCCTATAGTCTTATATATTATTTATAAACAGATTGTACAGCGCTGCAGAATATGCTGGTGCTATATAAATAAAGAATAATAATAATCCTCCAAAATACAAGCAAAAAATTCAGTTATTTAAATTTTGGTTAAACTTGTGTATTTCCTTAGAAAAACGCAGTAACAAGTTCCCATTTCAAAATGTATTTTAACACGAGTATCCCATAAAATATAAACCCACAAAGGTTTGGATGATAAAATGTGAAAAAAAATTTTATCCGCTGTAAATGGTTGAAATTCTAATGGAAACTTATATTTTTTGACACTTTTTGTTCTAGCATTGTGACGGGCATGACGTATTCACATAATAATGATATAGCTTGAATCTCCTGTGTCCACTGAAAAAAAGGATATATAATTTATCTGGGTCCTATAATACAGCATGACTTTAAAACACGTTTAAACACAATGAGCACAAATAGTCACAATGAGCTCAGCACACAGGAGTGAAATGGCTCAGCAGCGAAGGGGTTAATCAGAGAAAGCCCTAAGCGAGGCCTCTGTTTTCCTTATAAGGTTGTTGTGCTGTTTGTACCATAAACATGTTGGGCGGAAAGCCACGCCCACTTGTCATGTGATGTCATAGTAGGCAGGACAGTTGGTTAGATGCGGCTCACACCCTCTGAGCTCAGATCCTGCGCGAATGAAGACAGACAGGTAAGTAATCCTAAGGGGTTAAGGCTAAGGTCAGACGAATGCAGTATTAACGTGCGTTTAGCCGCACTAAATCACGGCCGTGCTAGCAGCAAATGACGTCCAATGCCGGGCAGCATACGAAGAATGGCCGCACGAAAGTGCGGCTGCGCAACGCAAGTGGCAAACTAACGCATTTTTTCGACAGCGTCAAACCGCTAGTACTGACGTACAGAGTGCGCTGCGTCCGCTAGCGGCGTGTGTGCGTGATTAGGAGACGTCAGACGCTGCTAATGTCCGGCCAACATAAGGTCCAGACGCAAAAAGTGTTTTATTGACGATCCGTAAAAAAACACGCACGAAAATGCGCATCGTTTGACCACTTTCGCGTCCACCGTAAAATAGATACGTCCATTCGATCGAACGCACTTTTTCACGGGCAACGCGAAAAATGCGTCTGACCCTAGCCTAATCAGAGAGGTCGCCAAAATGTGACCGGACACTGACATTCTGCGTACAGTGACATTTCGGGGCCATTCGGCTATTCAGAGAGCAGGTAGTTCACCACATTTTGGCAAATTTCCAGCAAAATACGGTGCCTGTTTGACGACAGTGAAATCCCCCATAGAGAAGCAATGGTTATTCTATTCAGAGTCACCGAACAGCAGAGAAAGGTTGCGAAATTTCACTGCTGTTCGGTGGTTTCATTCGGCAGGTTTAATCAGGCGAATCCCATAGGCTTCAATGTTAAAATATTCCCGTTTTTATACAATATCTAATAAACCGTTTATTATTTTAATCTGCAGCAAAAAGGATTTTTTCGGCAAAATATTTTTCCCATTTTTTTGTTTTATTAAAGCGTTTTTTCTTTTTCCTGTAACAGCCCTTTTTATTATCATTGATAGGATTTTATGTGTAAATTCCAGGCACCTTCGTCAGTAGATTTTTTGCAAACAGCGTTTCAATTTCAAAACTTTCAATCGTACGTTTTATTTTATTTTCCCCGTTCGACAGCCTGTGGGCTTTTTCCGGCGGCTGCTCTGCGCTGTGATCGGCGGCTTGTCAGCTTTTTCCGGCGTGTTCGGCGTGGTTTTTGTGGCGGATTCTGCGGGTTTTCGGTGAGTGTTCATCGGGTTTGCGTTGGGTTTTCCCTGCACTCCGGGGGATCTGCAGTGCATGCTGAATACACCGAAGGGTCGGGAACTTTGATTTCCCGAAGTGCAGGGAAGCGCAGTGAACGACAGGGCACCGAAATGCGCTCTCTGAATAGCCCATCTAGGGCCCTATTACAATGTTAACGCAAACGTTAACGCTCACTTGCGTGAGCATTAACGTTTGCCGCGGTAATTACAGCATATTACAATCCAAACGGGTTAAAAAACCCGATAGCGTTTGGTGCCTTGCGCAGCGCTGCGCGAGGTTACTGTACTTTGCGTAAAGTGTTACCCGCGCTGGTATTACAATGTCCCAGCGCTGATTAACGCCTGGCTCTGGTCAACGCAAAGTTAACCAGAGCCAGGACCTGGTGTTAACGGATTCCGCTTCTGCAGAATCCGTTAACACCAGCTTTAAAATATAAAATTAAAAAAAAATCGATCCAATACTCACCCTCTGTCCTGCGGCGAGGACCGCGGCTCTGATCGCCTCCTCCGGCCGGGGGGAGCAGGGAAAGACAAGGGGAAAAAGTCCCCCCAGCCTCTCCCTGCGTATCACTACGCCAACCGGCCGGATCTCGCAAGGAGAGATCCGGTCGGTCACGTGACCGGCAGAGAGGAACTCAATGGAGTCCTATGGACTCCACGAGTGGGTACTCGCGGCTGCGCTCAGTGCTGCCACGAGCATCCAGAATTTAACGCTCGTTAACAATGCAGGCAGCATTTTATGCGCCTGCATTGTAATCCAGCGTTAAAACGCGGGCGCAAGGGGGAAAACTGCGGGGCAGTTTATCCTCCCTTGCGCCCACGTTTTAACGCTGAGAGCGTAATAGGACCCCTAGACTCTGCAGGAGACCGAGGCAGCAGATGAAGACGGACAAAACCAAGACGTAGTTAAAAAGACAAAGACCAAAGCAAAGGCCAAGCCAAAAATTATCGGCTGAAAATTGTGTTTCGGTTTTGGCGAAATGGAAATTCAGCCAATAAAAACAGCCGAAAATTTCAATTTCCCGGCCGAGCCGGGGGCTAGCCTGAGCCTGGCCGAACTGCCTGCTCGGCCATCTTCCAAGCTCAGGCGAGCCCCCGGCTTGGCCTGGGCCTAGAGGCCCAGCCGAGCCTGGGGCTCGCCTGAGCTTGCAGGCCAGTCGAGTTGCCTGCTCGGCCGTTCTCCAGCTTCAGGTGAGTACCCAGCTTGGCTGGGTCTCTAGGCCCAGGCCAAGCCGGGGGCTCGCCTGAGCCTGGATGCCGGCCAAACAAGCAGGGGGGGTGTCATACTCACCTACATCGGCCCGGAGCTCCACTAGCGATGGCAGTCCTGCATCCAGTGTGTTCTCTCCGTTGGTCACTGGTATAATGTCACGGAAGCCCAGGATCAAAGGCTTCCGTGACGTCATACCGGCGACCAACGGAGATAAGACACTGGATGCAGGACTGCCATCGCTGGAGGAACTCCGGGCCGATGTAGGTGAGTATATGTGCAACCGGTGGAGGACTCGAGGCCGATGTAGGTGAGTATGACATCCCTCCCAACACCCCCCCCTGCTTGCTCGGACGACCTCCATGCTCAGGCAAGCCCCTGGTTCAGCTGGGCCTTGAAGGCAGTGCTGAGCCGGGGGCTCGCCTGAGCCTGGAGGACAGCCTAGCAGCCTGCGACAGCCGGAGGACGGTCACCGCTGGAGCTCAGGGCCGAAGTAGGAGGATGTAGGGGACTATGTGAGGGCACCATACTCCCCTACATCCTCCTACTTCAGTCCTGAGCTCCAGCGGTGACAGTCTTCCGGCTGTCGCAGGCTGCTCGGCCGTCCTCCAGGCTCAGGCGAGCCCCCGGCCTCCAGGCCCAGGTTCTCATGTTTGATTATTGGTTTTTGGCTGAACCTATCCCGAATTTTCGGTTTCGGCCGGAAATTTTCGTTTCGGTGCATCCCTCGCAAAGACCAAACCAAAGGCAAGTCAAAGATCAAAGCAAAGACAAAGATCAAAGCAAAGACAAAGACCAAGCCAAAGACCAAGACAGAGGTAAAGCAAAGACCAAGACAAAGGCCAAGCCAAACATCAAAGCAAAGACCAAGACAAGGACCAAAGCAAAGAATAAGGCAAAGACCAAAACAAAGACCAAAACAAAGACCAAAGCAAAGACCAAAGCAAAGACAAAGATCAAAGCAAAGACCAAGACTATGACCAAAGCAAAGACCAAGACAAAAGGTAAGGCAAAGACTAGGGATACACCAACATTTCGGCCACCGAAAATTATCGGCAGAAAATGGTGTTTTCATTTCGTCCAAAATGGAAAATCAGCTGAAAAAAACGGCCAAACACTTCAATTTCCAGGCCGAACTGGAGGCCGGCCGAACTGCCTGCTTGGCCGTCTTCCAAGCTCAGGCGAGCACTCGGCTTGGCCTGGGCCTAGAGGCCCAGCCGAGCCTGGGGCTCGCCAGAGCTTGGAGGCCGGCCGAGTTGCCTGCTCGGCCGTTCTCCAGCCTCAGGCGAGTACAGGGCTCGACTGGGCCTCTAGGATGCCGGCCAAACAAGCAGGGGGGGAGTTGGGGTGTTGTCATACTCACCTACATCCAGTGTCTTCTCTCCGTTGGTCACCGGTATGACGTCACGGAAGCCTTTGACCCTGGGTCAAAGGCTTTCGTGTCGTCACACCGGCGACCGACACAGCGGGCACTGGATGCAGCATTGCCATCGCTGGAGGAGCTCAGGGCCGATGTAGGTAAATATGTGCAGGTAACATCCTCCTACTTTGGCCCTGAGCTCCAGCGGTGACCGTCCTCCGGCTGTCGCAGGCTGCTCGGCCGTCCTCCAGGCTCAGGCGAGCCCCTGGCTCGGATGGGAATTGAAGGCCCAGCCGAGCCGGGGGCTCGCCTGAGCCTGGAGGATTGCCTAGCAGTCTGCGACAGCAGGAGGACAGTCATCGCTGGAGCTCAGGGCCGAAGTAGGAGGATGTAGGGGACTATGTGTAGACACCCTACTCACCTACATCCTCCTACTTTGGTCCTGAGCTCCAGCGGTGACAGTCTTCCGGCTGTCGCAGGCTGTCTCAGACTGCTCAGCCGTCTTCCAAGCTCAGACGAGCCCCCGGATTGGCCTGGGCCTAGAGACCCAGCCGAGCCTGGGGCTTGCCTGAGCTTGCTTGCTCGGCCACTCTCCAGGCTCAGGCGAGTCCCCCGGCTCGGCTGGGTCTCTAGGCCCAGGCCAAGCCGGGGGCTCGCCTGAGCCTGGATGCCGGCCGAGCAAGCAGGGGGGGATGTTGGGAGGGGTGTCATACTCATCTACATTGGCCTTGAGTCCTCCACCAGTTACACACATACTCACCGACATCAGCCCGGAGCTCCTCCTGCGATGGCAGTCCTGCATCCAGTGTCTTCTCTCCGTTGGTCGCCGGTATGACATCACGGAAGCCTTTGACCCAGGGTCAAAGGCTTTCGTGACCTCATACCGGCGACCGACACAGCGGGCACTGGATGCAGGATTGCCAACGCTGGAGGTGCTCAGGGCCGATGTGGGTGACTACCTGTAGGCAACATCCTCCTACTTCGGCCCTGAGCTCCAGCGGTGACCGTCCTCCAGCTGTCGCAGGCTGCCCGGCCGTCCTCCAGGCTCAGACGAGCCCCTGGCTCGGCTGGGAATTGAAGGCCCAGCCGAGCCGGGGGCTCGCCTGAGCCTGGAGGACAGCCTAGCAGTCTGCGACAGCCGGAGGACGGTCACCGCTGGAGCTCAGGGCCGAAGAAGGAGGATGTAGGGGACTATGTGTAGGCACCATACTCACATACATCATCCTACTTCGGTCTTTAGCTCCAGCGGTGACAGTCTTCCGGCTGTCGCAGGCTGCTCGGCAGTAATCCAGGCTCAGGCGAGTCCCTGGAGGACGGCCGAGCAGCCTGCGACAGCCGGAAGACTGTCACCGCTGGAGCTCAGGACCGAAGTAGGAGGATGTAGGTGAGTATGGTGCAACCAATCAGACATGCAAACCTGGGCCTGGAGGCCCGGCCGAGCAAGCCAGGGGCTCGCCTGAGCCTGGAGGCCGGCCGAGCAGCTTGCTCGGCCAGTCTTTGGGATCAGGCGAGTCCCTGGCCTCCAGGCCCAGGTTCTCACGTCTGATTTTCGGTATCGTTTTTTGGCCGAATCGATCCCAAATTTTCGGTTTCAGTATCGGCTGGAAATTTTCGTTTCGGTGCATCCCTCGCAAAGACCAAACCAAAGGCAAGACAAAGATCAAAGCAAAGACAAAGACCAAGCCAAAGACCAAGACAGAGGTAAGGCAAAGACAAAGACCAAAGCAAAGACCAAGACAAAGACCAAGACGAAAGCAAAGGCCAACCAAAAACCAAGACAAAGGTAACGCAAAGACCAAGACAAAGGCAAAGACAAAGACCAAAGCAAAGACCAAGACAAAGACCAAAGCAAAGACCAAGACAAAGGCAAAGACAAAGATCAAAGCAAAGACCAAGCCAAAGACCAAGACAAAGACTAGGGATGCACCAAAATTTTGGCCAGCGAAAACTATCAGCCGAAAATGGTGTTTTCCGTTTCGGCCGAAATGGAAATTCAGCTGAAAAAAACTGCCAAAAATTTCAATTTCCAGGCCGAGCTGGGGGCTCGCCTGAACCTGGAGGCCGGCCGAGCTACCTGCTCGGCCGCTCTCCAGGCTCACGCGAGTCTCCGTCTTAGCTGGGCCTCTAGGCCCAGGCCAAACCGAGGGCTCGCCTGAGCCTGGATGCCGGCCGAGCAAGCAGGGGGGGTGTTGAGAGGGGTGTTATACTCACCTACATCGGCCTCAAGTCTTCCACTGGTTGCACACATACTAACCTACAACGGCCCGGAGCTCCATCGATGGCAGTCCTGCATCCAGTGTCTTCTCTCCGTTGGTCGCCGGTATGAGGTCACGGAAGCCTTTGACCCTGGGTCAAAGGCTTTCGTGACGTCATACCGGCGACCGACACAGCAGGCACTGGATGCAGGATTGCCATCGCTGGAGGAGCTCAGGGCCGATGTACACCCTCCTACTTCGGCCCTGAGCTCCAGCGGTGACAGTCCCCCGGCTGTCACAGGCTGTTAGGCCGTCCTCCAGGCTCAGGCGAGCCACTGGCTTGGCTGGGAATTGAAGACCCAGCCGAGCCGGGGGCTCGCCTGAGCCTGGAGGACGGCCTAGCAGTCTGCAACAGCCAGAGGACGGTCACCGCTAGAGCTCAGGGCTGAAGTAGGAGGATGTAGGGGACTATGTGTAGGCACCATACTCACTTACATCCTCCTATTTCAGTCCTGAGCTCCAGCGGTGACAGTCTTCCGGCTGTCTCAGGCTGCTCGGCCGTCCTCCAGGCTCAGGCGAGCCCCCGGCTCGGCTGGGCCTTGAAGGCACAGCCGAGCCAGGGGCTCGCCTGAGCCTGGAGGACGGCCTAGCACCTACGACAGCCAGAGGACGGTCACCGGTGGAGTTTAGGGCCGAAGTAGGAGGATGTAGGTGAGCATGGTGCAACCGATCAGCCATGCGAACCTGGGACTGGAGGCCCGGCCGAGCAAGCTGCCCGGCTGGCCTCCAGGCTCATTCGAGCCCCCGGCCTCCAGGCACAGGTTCTCATGTCTGATTTTCGGTTTCGGTTTTCGCCTGAACCAAAGGCAAGACAAAGGTCAAAGCAAAGAAAAACCAAAAACCAAGTCAAAGGTAAGGCAAAGACCAAGACAAAGGCCAAGACAAAGACCAAGGCAAAGACCAAGGCAAAGACTAAAGCAAAGACCAAGACAAAGGCAAAGACAAAGATCAAGGCAAAGACCAGGGCAGAAACCAAGGCAAAAGTAAGGCAAAGATTAGGGATGCACCAAAATTTAGGCCACCGAAAATAATCAACTGAAAATGGTGTTTTCGGTTTCGGCCGAAATGGAAATTCTGCCAAAAAAACGTCTGAAAATTTAAATTTCCAGGCCGAGCTGGGGGCTTGTCTGAGCGAGTTGCCTGCTCGGCCGTTCTCCAGGCTCAGGCGAGTCCCAGGCTCGGCTGGACCTCTAGGCCAGGATGCCGGCCGAGCAAAGCGGGGGGGGGGTTGGGAGGGGTGTCATACTCATCTACATCGGCCTCGAATCCTCCACCGGTTGCACACATACTCACCTACACATCGGCCCAGAGCTCCTCCAGCGATGGCAGTCCTGCATCCAATGTCTTCTATCCGTTGGTCGCCGGTATGACGTCACGGAAGCCTTTGACCCTGGGTCAAAGGCTTTCGTGACGTCATACCGGCGACAGACACAGCGGGCACTGGATGCAGGATTGCCATCGCTGGAGGAGCTAAGGGCCGATGTAGGTGACTATGTGTAGGCAACATCCTCCTAGTTCGTCCCTGAGCTCCAGCGGTGATGTCCTCTGGCTTTCGCAGGCTGCTCAGCCATACTCCAGGCTAAGGAGAGCCCCTGGCTCATCTGGGCCTTGAAGGCCTAGCCGAGCCGGGGGCTCGCCTGAGCCTGGAGGACGGCCTAGTAGCCTGCGACAGCTGGAGGACTGTCACCGCTGGAGCTCAGAGCCGAAGTAGGAGGATGTAGGGGTCTATGTGTAGGCACCATACACACTTACATCCTCCTACTTCGGTATTGAGCTCCATCAGTGACAGTCTTCCGGCTAACACAGGCTGCTCAGCCGTCCTCCAGGCATAGGCAAAACTCTGGCTCGGCTGTGTTGAAGGCCCAGCCGAGCCGGGGGCTTGCCTGAGCCTGGAGGACGGCCTTGCAGCCTACGACAGCCGGAGGACGGTCACCGCTGGAGCTCAGGGCCGAAGTAGGAGGATGTAGGGGACTATGTGTAGGCACCATACTCACCTACATCCTCCTACTTCGGTTCTTAGCTCCAGCGGTGACAGTCGTCTGGCTGTCGCAGGCTGCTCGGTCGTCCTCCAAGCTCAGGCGAGTCCCCGGCTCGGCTGGGCCTGGAGAACGGCCGAGCAGCCGGCGACAGCCGGAAGACTGTCACCGCTGGAGCTCAGGACCGAAGTAGGAGGATGTAGGTGAGTATGGTGCAAACAATCAGCCATGCGAACCTGGGCCTGGAGGCCCGGCCGAGCAAGCTGCCCGGGCCTTCAATTCCCAGCCGAGCCAGGGGCTCGCTTGAGCCTGGAGGTCGGCCGAGCAGCTTCCTTGGCCGGCCTTCGGGATCAGGCGAGTCCCCGGCCTCCAGGCACAGGTTCTCATGTCTGATTTTTG